>JAVKPL010015041.1:0-94090 GCA_032173675.1 Gastrolobium villosum | reverse complement strand
TGAGGGCTGGTTGAAGTGTTGAGTTGTGTGAGTGGGAGTTGTGTGTGTTTCTTTGGTAGTGGAAGCTCCAAGAAGCAACCTTTGGGTAGAAAGACCAAGTCTTGTGCACCATTTTCGTGCACCCTTGTTTGGCCTGAGTTGAGGAACCTTGTGAGTTCCAAGAGCACCATTGTTGGCTGCTCAAAGCTTGGGGTAAGTGTTCTACACCTTTGATCTTAAGTTTAATGCTTAAAGTTGGTGTCTTGGCATGTAAAAAGTTAAAATGAAGTAACCAACACCTAAATGAACTTGTATATGCTTAAAGATGCATGCTTTAACGTGTACATGTGTTAAAAGTTGGATCTTTGGGATGGATATTCACGAAATGCAGAAACTGCATTCTGTCGTGAGATATCCGGATATTTGTCGAACAGATATCCGGATATCAGTATCCGGATATGGTATCCGGATATTGATATCCGGATATGGGATATGGGTATCCGGATATGACATATCCGGATATGTCCAGTGTGATATCCGGATATGGCATATCCGGATATGCCCCTTCTGATATCCGGATATCCTGGGTTCTGCGCAGACAGTAGCTTTACTGTATGAACAGTAAGCTATTGGGTGTGTGTGGACCCTAGTTTAAGGAAGTTGGACTTCTATAATAAATGGACTAAGTCAGAATCATATGATTAAGGGCTTATGGCTTTGTTGGAAGCCTTAAGACGTAAAACGTAAAGGAAAGGCGTAGTCTTTAAGTTGTATGCATGTTGTGCATTAATATTGACTTGTTAAATGGTTTATATCAGATTGTGATACTGTTGTTTGTGGACTAGTGAGTGGTTGGACTCTTGGCTTGGATAGCTAGCTTGCAAGGTAAGCTTTCGTGTCCTCGGTTTAGCCATTTTGATGTTCCACCATGTCCCATGGGGATGGGTTTATGCATGCTGTGTTACATGCTTTGATTATTTTGGAAATGCTGTTGAGCTGTTTATATGTAATGAGCATTATGATATGCATGTGGTGTCCACCTAGACGGCAATCCTGAGTATGTAGTACATACAAGATGGAGAAGCATGTGGGTGAGGTGCAGGTAGTATCCATGTACTCATGTAGGCATAGACGTATTCCTACATTTCTCTGGCCAGTAGATTTGAAAGCACACATGACATGATTAATTGCTGCATCGCATGATTTTAGAACTTATACTGTAATACTGTTTTTAGAACTTATATTACACATGTAAGTGAGCTTGGGGTGGAGACTCCTTGAGGACCCCTTGTCTTACTGAGATTTCTTGTTAGAGATCTCACCCCACGTTTGGGGACGCTTATTTCAGGATCAGGTAATGTTGAGGGCTCGGGTGGCAGGAGGCCAGAGCTGAGTTGATTTGATGATATGCTGACTGCTGTTTTTATTTCCGACTGTTGTTTATGTTTTCAGTTGAGTTATGTTATGACTGTTATTGGGCTTTGTTGCCTTATTTGGTGAGCATGGGGTTTGTCCATGCCACATGTTTGACTTTGGTCTTTTAGATTAATGTTGTAAGTAAAGTATCAGGATTTTGACCCAGGCTACTTGTGTAGACCTGTGGCTTTAGATACTCACATTATTTATATATGAGGTATTCAGTTAGTTGTCTTGCAATTTACATACAGGCAGTATTTTTATGAAAATGATTAAGTAATCAAGTTGGTTAAGTTAATGACGTCATAATTGAATTAAAGAAAAAGTTATTCCGCATTTTAATTAAGCGTGGCTTAATACGATAGTATGTTAACAATCCGGGTTAACACGGGCTGTTACATTTTATGGTATCAGAGCACTTTCTAGGGAAAAGCCTGTATGTATTGCAATAACTTAGGATGTGTCGTTGCGTGTCTACTTTGTGTTCTCTCTGACTGGTGTGTGTGATGATAATGCATTTGTGACCACATGGCGTGGGCCTGATCAACTCATTCGTTGTGTAACTTGTGCAGAGTCATGGTACCACCGAGGAGGAACACGAGTACAAGCGAGGATCAATCGGATCCTGTCCTGGCTGCATTAGCTGAGATGCAGGCGGCCCGACTAGCCGACCAGGAAGCCACGAGGCTGGCAAACCGGGCAATGCTGGACGCAATTAGAGATGCGAACCGGCAAACCACGGCAGAGGTTCTGGAGGAGAACCGGATGGCCAACATGACGATGATGAGGGTCATGTTGGAGGAGCTGAGGGCTGGTCCTGCTGCGGGCCAGGGTCCTCCACCACCTCCACCGCCGCCACCGCCTCCACCTCCGCCTAGTCAACAGGAGGACACCCAGAGCCAGATGGGCGAGGGTAGTCATTTGACGGGGGCTATGCAGACTATCCCCGTTCTTGCTGAGGATCGTGACGAGATCGATCGCCGGCTGAATGCTTTCCGCAAGCACAAGCCACCTACCTTCGACGGATCATATGATCCCATTGCTGCTGCCAGATGGTTACAGGCGCTAGACAAGATTTTCCGGATCATGCAGTGCACCGATCCGCAGAAGCTGCTGTTCGCCACATACATGCTGGAGGGCGAGGCCCATGAGTGGTGGACCAACCTGTCTCAGGTCTATGAGATGCAAGGTCATGTGATGACATGGCCATTCTTCGAGGAGAGCTTCCTGGGTCAGTACTTCCCTTATGACTCACAGGAGAGGAAGCAGGGGGAGTTTAACCGGTTGGTGCAGGGCTCGTTGTCTGTCGACGAGTACCTGGCCAAGTTTAATGAACTGGTCAAGTTCTCTCATTTTCGCATGGCGAGGCCTACTCCTACATTCTTGGCGGCCAAGTTCCGGAGGGGACTTAATGAGGATATTGCTGGACATCTCGCTGGTTCTGCTTCGAGAGACTTCGGAGCGTTGGTGCAGCAGTGCCGCGACATCGAGGACTACTGCCAGGCGAGTCAGGCCAAGAGGGCCAAGGTTGAGGTGCCACAGAGCGCTGGTGGTTCTACTCCCTGGAAGAACAAGAAATTTGCCAACAAGGGCAAGGGTAAACCACCGTTGGCGGCTAAGCAAGCGCCAAATCAGTTCAGGAAGACTGCTGCTTCGGGGAACGCCGCTAGACCTCCTGCTCCCAGATGTTCTGGATGCGGGAAGTCACATTTTGGGCCGTGCTCTACCGGTCAGCTGATTTGCTTCCAGTGTGGCAAGGAGGGCCACTACTCGAGAGATTGCCCGACGGCGAGAGTTGCTGCAGTGCAGGCTGTGCCATTGCAGATGGTTCCTACTGGGGCACCAGCCGTGCCACCTACCACCGGACGAGTCTACACACTTGATCGTCAGCAGTCGGACAGAGCTCCGAACCTGGTCAGAGGTACTGTTACCATTGGTGGATCAGCTATTGATGTTTTATTTGATTCCGGGGCAACGCACTCTTTTGTTGCTACCCCTATTGCTGTGGGGCTTGAGTTGCCCAGTGATGTGCTTTCTCTACCGATGCGGGTTACCACCGCCACCGGAGAAAAATGTTTGACCTCCACTGTTCATCGCGATGTAGCGTTTCAGTGGGATGGCCGTGACTTCTCGGTAGATCTGATAGGATTACCGATGGCCAACCTTCAGATTATTTTGGGCATGGATTGGTTGTCCAGAAACTACGCAATGATTGATTGCTGTGCCAAGAAAGTGGTGATGTCTCCGGGTGGGTCCACAGCCAGTTCCTCACCGTTCATTTCAGTCCTGCAGGCGAGGAGGGCCTTGAGAGCAGGGGCATTTGGCTATGTCATGTTGGGAGGTTTGGTGAGTGGGACACAGGAGGATCTCACTGGCATTCCTGTGGTGAGGGAATTCCTCGAGGTGTTTCCTGAGGAGATTCCTGAGTTTCCTCCACAGAGGGAGATAGAGTTCTCCATCGACTTATTGCCTGGTGTTGGGCCTATATCGTTGGCTCCATACCGGATGTCGCCACCAGAGTTGGCGGAGCTGAAGAAGCATATCGAGGAGCTTTCAGCAAAAGATTTTATTCGGCCGAGTGTGTCTCCCTGGGGAGCACCGGTCATATTTGTGAAAAAGAAAGATGGGACCATGCGGTTGTGCACCGACTACAGACAGTTGAACAAGGTGACAATCAAGAACAAGTATCCTCTTCCACGCATTGATGATTTGCTGGATCAGCTCAGGGGTGCTTGTGTGTATTCCAAGATTGATCTCCGGTCCGGTTATCATCAGATACGGGTAAAGCCGGAGGATGTCCCAAAGACAACATTTCGCTCGAGGTACGGGCACTACGAGTACTTGGTGATCCCGTTTGGACTCACCAATGCACCCGCAGTGTTCATGGACTACATGAACAGAATCTTCCAGCCGTACCTGGATCAGTTTGTGATCGTCTTCATTGACGACATCTTGATCTACTCCAAGACGGAGGAGGAGCATACCGAGCACTTGAAGATTGTATTGCAAGTGCTAAAAGAGAAGAAGCTCTATGCGAAGCCGTCAAAATGCGAGTTTTGGCTCAAGGCGGTGAAATTTCTGGGTCATGTGATTTCTGCTAATGGAGTTGCAGTTGATCCTAACAAGATTGAGGCCGTGATGGATTGGGAGAGGCCCAAGACGGTTACAGAAGTGAGAAGCTTCTTGGGTTTGGCCGGGTACTATCGGAGGTTCATAGAAGGATTCTCCAAGATGGTGCTACCGATGACTCGCCTTACCCGGAAGGAGACTCCATTCGTGTGGACACATGAGTGTGAGGAGTGTTTCCAGGAGTTGAAGGAGAGACTGACTACTGCTCCTATGTTAGTCCTTCCTGATCCTGCGGAGCAATTCGAGTTATACTGCGATGCCTCTGGTAAAGGACTTGGCTGTGTGCTGATGCAGAAAGGGAAAGCGGTTGCTTACGCTTAACCTCATGAGGAGAACTATCCGACTCACGACTTGGAGTTGGCAGCCATCGTTTTTGCTTTCAAGATTTGGAGGCATTACCTGTTTGGCATGAAGTTTGCTGTATTCAGCGATCACAAGAGCTTGAAGTATCTGTTCGACCAGAAGGAGTTAAACATGAGACAGCGTAGATGGATGGAGTTCTTGAAGGACTACGACTTCGAGTTGAGGTATCACCCTGGCAAGGCCAATGTGGTAGCCGATGCTTTGAGTCGGAAATCCGTGAGCTTATCCAGTTTAATGATGAACGACTTGAGATGATCGAGAAGTTCAGAGACTTGAGAGTGAACTCCTTGTTTGGGGGTGCACTGCTTGAGATGGAAACAGCGGAAGTGATTAATGAGCTGATGGAAAAGATCAAAGAGGCGCAAGTGCAAAGAGAGTGCCTCGATTATGTGAAAAACCAGGACGGTGTGTCTTGGAACGAGGACGGATTGCTGCTGTTTCAGAAGAGGATTGTGATTCCTCGAGGGCCATTGACCGAAGAGGTGATGACAGAGGCTCACAAGGGACGGTTTACTATTCACCCTGGTGCCACAAAAATGTACCAGGACTTAAAGAGAAATTTTTGGTGGCCGGGCATGAAGAAGGACATAGCGGTCTACGTGTCCAAGTGTCTGATTTGCCAGAAAGTAAAGATTGAGCACCAGAAACCGTCTGGTAAACTTCAACCTCTGGAGATTCCACAGTGGAAGTGGGAGAGTATTTCCATGGACTTCGTGGTGGGATTGCCCAAAACTCAGGCTGGTTGTGACTCTATCTGGGTCATTGTGGACAGATTGACCAAGTCTGCCCATTTTCTTCCAGTGAAGGTGAGCTTCACTACAGAGCAGTTGGCCAAACTATATGTCCGCGAGATCGTGAGGCTTCACGGGGTGCCCGAGAGTATCATCAGTGATAGGGACCCGAAGTTCACATCTCGGTTCTGGGAGGCGCTGCAGGAGGCTTTTGGTACGCAGTTGAGATTGAGTACCGCCTATCACCCTCAGACTGACGGACAGACTGAGCGGACCATCCAGACATTGGAGGACATGTTGAGAGCTTGCACGTTGGAGCAGGGTTCTGCATGGGATAGGTACCTTCCGTTGGTTGAATTTTCATACAACAACAGTTTTCATGCTAGTCTGGGCATGGCACCCTACGAGGCGCTGTATGGTAGGAGGTGTCGGACTCCTACTTGCTGGTCTGAGGTTGGAGATAAGGAGCTATTCGGCTTGGACTTTGTCCAAGATACTACCCTACAGATCCAGATGATCAGGGAAAAGTTGAAGCAGGCGCAGAATCGTCAGAAGAGCTACTATGATGTCAAGCATCGACCACTGGAGTTCAGTGAGGGTGAGCACGTGTTTGTGAAACTTTCACCTGTCACCGGTGTTGGACGGGCACTCGGCTTGAGGAAGTTGAGCCCGCGATTCATAGAGCCCTACCAGATCCTTGGTAGAGTAGGACCAGTTGCCTATCGACTCGCCTTACCTCCGAACCTAGCCAACATCCACGACGTGTTTCACGTGTCTCAGCTTCGGAAGTACATAGCAGATCCTTCGCACGTGGTGCAGCCGGATGACGTGGAGGTTCGGGAGAACCTAAGGACTCCCGTCGGACCACTCAAGATTCTCGATCGAGGCGAGAAACAGCTTAGGAGCAAGATCATTCCGATGGTCAAGGTGCAGTGGACTGGGCGTAGTCCCGAGGAGTGTACCTGGGAGCGAGAGGACGAGCTTCTCCGACAGTATCCTGACTTTCGAGACAGGTATGTTTCTGATTTTGAGGACAAAATCCTTAAAAAGGTGGGGTGAATGTAAGAACCCGCACCGCTAATTAAGGTAATTAGTGAATTAATTATGATAATTAGGAAATAATTCCATAATTGACCCTAATAATTATTAATGGGCTTAGATAATTATATTGAGTGAGTCAAAATGCTGAAAGTCGCTTTTCGGTAGAAAAGTGCAGATACCGGTTCTGCTACTCGGTATAAATGCGTACCGGAAAAGTATTCCGGAAAGTTATAACGAATGCATGATAATTACTAGAATATTATGTAGGACTTGTAAAACAAGTTTCAAGTCAAATTGACGTAATCTGATGCCAGAACTGATACTGGCTATGGAAAAGCGCGTACCGGAAAGGTGCTCCGAAAAATAAAATAAAAATATGACAAATCTTAGAAAAATGCGTAGGTCTAGATTCCAAAGTTTGAGATTAAGATCTTTTACTTTGCTATTAAGGCTAATACTGCGCGTGTGTAGCCTTGTGCCTATAAATAGACATTTTTGGCACACAACCCTAGACATTCTTATTTTCTACGTGGGTCTTGGGTGGCTGAAGGGAGGTGGCTGCTGTCCATTGCTTCTCCTTCACCATTCTTGAGCCTTGGACCAAGTCCTCTTTGTTCTTCCTCTCTTCTTCTTACAAACACATAGTAGGGTGGGTTGTGAGGGTGTGAGGTAGTGCTTGCTGCACACTCAGCCACTGTTGAGTGCATCCTTGAGGGCTGGTTGAAGTGTTGAGTTGTGTGAGTGGGAGTTGTGTGTGTTTCTTTGGTAGTGGAAGCTCCAAGAAGCAACCTTTGGGTAGAAAGACCAAGTCTTGTGCACCATTTTCGTGCACCCTTGTTTGGCCTGAGTTGAGGAACCTTGTGAGTTCCAAGAGCACCATTGTTGGCTGCTCAAAGCTTGGGGTAAGTGTTCTACACCTTTGATCTTAAGTTTAATGCTTAAAGTTGGTGTCTTGGCATGTAAAAAGTTAAAATGAAGTAACCAACACCTAAATGAACTTGTATATGCTTAAAGATGCATGCTTTAACGTGTACATGTGTTAAAAGTTGGATCTTTGGGATGGATATTCACGAAATGCAGAAACTGCATTCTGTCGTGAGATATCCGGATATTTGTCGAACAGATATCCGGATATCAGTATCCGGATATGGTATCCGGATATTGATATCCGGATATGGGATATGGGTATCCGGATATGACATATCCGGATATGTCCAGTGTGATATCCGGATATGGCATATCCGGATATGCCCCTTCTGATATCCGGATATCCTGGGTTCTGCGCAGACAGTAGCTTTACTGTATGAACAGTAAGCTATTGGGTGTGTGTGGACCCTAGTTTAAGGAAGTTGGACTTCTATAATAAATGGACTAAGTCAGAATCATATGATTAAGGGCTTATGGCTTTGTTGGAAGCCTTAAGACGTAAAACGTAAAGGAAAGGCGTAGTCTTTAAGTTGTATGCATGTTGTGCATTAATATTGACTTGTTAAATGGTTCATATCAGATTGTGATACTGCTGTTTGTGGACTAGTGAGTGGTTGGACTCTTGGCTTGGATAGCTAGCTTGCAAGGTAAGCTTTCGTGTCCTCGGTTTAGCCATTTTGATGTTCCACCATGTCCCATGGGGATGGGTTTATGCATGCTGTGTTACATGCTTTGATTATTTTGGAAATGCTGTTGAGCTGTTTATATGTAATGAGCATTATGATATGCATGTGGTGTCCACCTAGACGGCAATCCTGAGTATGTAGTACATACAAGATGGAGAAGCATGTGGGTGAGGTGCAGGTAGTATCCATGTACTCATGTAGGCATAGACGTATTCCTACATTTCTCTGGCCAGTAGATTTGAAAGCACACATGACATGATTAATTGCTGCATCGCATGATTTTAGAACTTATACTGTAATACTGTTTTTAGAACTTATATTACACATGTAAGTGAGCTTGGGGTGGAGACTCCTTGAGGACCCCTTGTCTTACTGAGATTTCTTGTTAGAGATCTCACCCCACGTTTGGGGACGCTTATTTCAGGATCAGGTAATGTTGAGGGCTCGGGTGGCAGGAGGCCAGAGCTGAGTTGATTTGATGATATGCTGACTGCTGTTTTTATTTCCGACTGTTGTTTATGTTTTCAGTTGAGTTATGTTATGACTGTTATTGAGCTTTGTTGCCTTATTTGGTGAGCATGGGGTTTGTCCATGCCACATGTTTGACTTTGGTCTTTTAGATTAATGTTGTAAGTAAAGTATCAGGATTTTGACCCAGGCTACTTGTGTAGACCTGTGGCTTTAGATACTCACATTATTTATATATGAGGTATTCAGTTAGTTGTCTTGCAATTTACATACAGGCAGTATTTTTATGAAAATGATTAAGTAATCAAGTTGGTTAAGTTAATGACGTCATAATTGAATTAAAGAAAAAGTTATTCCACATTTTAATTAAGCGTGGCTTAATACGATAGTATGTTAACAATCCGGGTTAACACGGGCTGTTACAGATGCCCCTTTGATTAGTGCTCTGGTCGAGAGGTGGAGACCAGAGACACACACTTTTCATATGACTCAAGGTGAGATGACGATCACCTTGCAAGATGTGGCGGGCATCTTGGGGTTGCCTACTGACGGGGAAGTCGTCATGGGATCCACTTCTGAGAATTGGCCCGCTGTTTGTGGGGCGGTATTTGGCGTTGTGCCACAGCCAAATGAGTTCCATAATTCTGGCGACTTGCGAATATCATACTTAGATCGGTCATATACCCGGTGGACTGATCATGAAGGTAATCATGCTGCCGAGATATACTTTACAAAGGCGCATATCGCCAGGATGCTGGGTACTTGGCTGTTGGCGGACAAGTCTGGAGGCAGCAATTTTGGTTGTCGGCTAGTCCCGCTGCTTGGGGGAGGATTTGATGATATCGGCCGATATAGTTGGGGATCTGCGGTTCTGTCACACCTGTTCAGGAATTTGTGTGAATTGACATATGCCGAGCGTACTGACATGGGCGGTTGCCATGTTCTCCTTCAAATCTGGGCATGGATACGATTCCCACCCATTGCTCCGCCGCTTCCTCCTCATCCAGAGCCGAGCACGCATTATGGTTGCCGGTATGCATAGTTAAACTATATGCATACTTTTTCATTATGATTGCTGATGTATGTTTCTGATGACAGGTTTAATGCAATGGCAAGATTTAAACCTCATGAGGTGACTCATTATCGGGCTACCTTGGATTCACTCAGTAGAGATGAGGTAAGGTGGTCTATACTTATTGTGTTGTTATTTTATCATGCATGTATAATTATTTCAAACTCATTAAATTCAAATTTCATTTTGTGTTTAGGTGGTTTGGCTACCATATATTGACTATGAGTGGCTGGACGTTACGGAACATGAGAAGTATCTCTGGCTTGCCATTACTCCCATTATTTACTTCCACACTGTTGAGGCATGTCAGCCAGATAGATGCTTGCGGCAGTTTGGATTGGATCAACCCATCCCCGATGCTAGCAGAAAGTTGAGAGGAATACACGATCATACTCTACGGGGGAAGGTTGAAGAGAATTGGAGGCGAAAACTTAGTGGACATATAGCGAGATGGCAGGCCAGGACAAATCATATTGTTGTGCCTCCTCCATTATTTGGGTTGATGTCACCTAATTATGCATACATGGAGTGGTACAGAGGGAGGGGAAAGAGATACATCTCACGTAGGGCAGCAAAGTTAGGACTGATGGTGAGATTCTAAAATTTTAGCACACATTTATATTTAAACACCACTTATGACATGACTAACACATTTTGTATTACAGATTGATGGGCTAGAGATGTTGTATCATGCATCATCTGCGGAGGAGTTTTCTCGAGTCGGCATTGAGTTTATTCATGCTGAGATTGGCAAGCTTATTGGTATATTTCGTGAGAATGCACGAGTTGATGAGCCTGGACCTGAGGCACCAGCCGTACAGACACAGCCAAATCCGCAGTTGTCTTTGGATGTTCCTCGTAACCGAGTTGAGGGTCGAGGATTATGACGTACACGTGAGCGAGTTGTTGCTGAGCATGTCCCGATTATTGCACCGAGACCAGTGGTTGAGACTCAGGGATGGTTCAGACCTCCAGTCATTGGGACTACTTACGGGTCACAGCCGATTTATCATCCCGGATCGCAGTATGAGGCAGGTCCTAGTCAGGTGGCCTCTGAGCACCCATACATGGAATCACAGGAGCCAGTTTTCCAGGCTAGTCCGATGGCTATGGCCGGGGGCGATCAGGCATCCTCGCAGCCTGATTTCCAGCAGTATTCACAGGGACTTGATGCCGATTTCCCGCAGTGGACTAAGGAGGAGACATTGGAGTTGTATCGATCAGTAGGCCTTACGACAGAGAGCCATGACAGTGCAGGACCCAGTGGACACGGACCAGCAGATGATTTTATGCAAGCGGCGATGGATGACTTCCACACTCCACCACCACAGGTTCAGGCACATGTACCGCAGGGGGACCCAGTCTGGGACAGACGTATACTACCAGATAGAGATGCACGACATAGGCCATGGCCACCGTGGTCGTAGTTATTTTGTTATTTTTTATTAGTTTAGACTTCCTCATATTGTTATTTTATGGACTGTACACTGTACATTGTTATATTATTTTGACTATTACGCCTCATTTATTATGTGTGTTTCGTTGATCGTAATTGGAGTTATATTTATGCGACCGTATCTAAGCAAGACCATTAGTTAATAGGGTTTACAAGACTAACTAATTCACGCGAAAAGTTACTACAATATTAAAATCATACATACGTAAAGGAAATGGTCTAACATAGCTTACATTACAATTTAAGACATAAAATAAACAAGTAGAAAATACAATTACTAAGACTTTCAGTCGTTCCTCCCACGATCTGGACATCCTCGACGATTATGGCCGCGCTCTTTGCAAATACCACACCTGATACGGGTTTGACTTGTCTCGACTTCGTCCATCTCGTTGCGGATGCGAGTTGACTTTGGACGACCTTTTGCACGCAACATATTTTTGTCAGGAATAATCTTTGGACCACTTAACTGCGGTATTGCCTCCTCGTTTCCGATTGGCTCCCATGGAAAAGAATAAGCCTCAACCAAGTTTTTAGTCAAGAAGACGTCATCTATGTACGTGAACGGACTCTGCCTTACACTGATAGCAGCTGCAGCAGCGTGACTACACGGGTACTTGAAGGCCTTAAACTTTCCACACTGACAGATTCTCTGTGGGAGATTGACAGAATATGAACGTTTCCAACCTGCATCAACCTCAAATACAGTATGTTCAACATTATATGCACGAACATGGAGGCCGGTTGCATCTACCTGGTTCTTCTTGACCAATTCAACAACATTCTTGCAGTGACGATGAGCTGATTCAAGTTGTGCAACGGCTTTTGTACCTCTCTCAACAAAATAATGGACCAATCTGCTATATGTGTGCTTTACCAATGCGGTTATGGGCATATTTCTGGCCCCCTTCAAAATCCTGTTGACAGATTCAGCCAAATTCGTTGTCATATGACCGTACCTCCGTCCTTCAATATCGTAGGCACGCGACCACTTTTCCTTAGGGATTGCGTCAATCCACGCAGCAATTTGAGGACTACTTTCACGGAAACTTGCAAGATTCCTCTCAAAATCAACCACGGCGGGAGTATAACCTGCACACATTGGACATGATTGAATTAAACATAAATTATCAATCATAATGGAAATAAATAATTACGCATTCTCTCAATGAGTATACCTAAATTCTTTAACATCCGTTTCAAACCTTCATTCCGAAACTTTTGATTGAAATTGCTTGCAATATGACGAATACAGAAGACGTGATATGCATTTGGCGGCATAAAGATCATTTGTTTGAATAACAGGTTTAGCAAATTTGAACGCCTCACGACACTGTCTAAACGTCCAAAATATACGGTGAAAAACTTTTTTTCCACTAACTAAGCTCTGCTCGGCATAAAGATCATTTGTTTGTATATGATAAAATGAACCTGGAGAAAAATGAAGCATGTATTCGCACCACCTTGGCAGGAAAGCATACGATTCCTCTCAATCACCGTACAAAATTGCCATCGCTTTCTGCTTCGCATACCACGCCTTTCTGTAAGAAACTTTAAAGCCATATTTAGCCGTTATCCTTTCTTGCACCAAAGAGATTGACACAGATGGTTCTTCCTTAATCATCCCTGCGATGAAGATGACGTAGACTCAATTTAATCAATACGTAAACGTTGACATGTTAGTGAAATAAATGAAAACATACCTATGACGAGTTCTGCAATTACGTCCGCATCTAGCTGTCTATGTCCTTGAGAGATGTGCTCATTCAAACAATTGTGTTTTCCACCCCATCTCGTAATCTTCCAATTTACACCGAACACCGGTTTGATCGCCCTGACGAGCCACGGGCAACCTTGATTATACGTACAACATTTCATGGTCAACTTTGCAGGCGTGCTCTCAATTACGATTGCTTCTTGATGCTCCCTAATGAGGTGGTGCTTAAGTGCCATTTGGACATCTTTTTTTGTTGGAAATTCTTGATTGACAAATAACGCATCACCCAGTTGCCACGGACCTTGAATTGAACCCGATCCTGAAACCGTACCATAAGTGCATGATTCTTGTTCGCTCCGATAACTCCAATCAATGTACGAATAATGCGGAATTCATTCCCAAAAAGGAATAACAGCTTCGTCACCTGCAACTGCGGATTATAGGTTTTTAAAACAAACTTCTAAATTCAGGTATTAAACCAATATTCTATTCAGCTATTTATAATTAATTTCAATTACCTTCATGGGGAATACCTAACGGGGCAGACGCAACGTCATTCAACTGCGGCATTTGCGCGGCGACTGGTTCATGGAATATTGGGATATGAGACGCAGCCATTTCACGAGGTTCATCTCCTTCTGAAGCACCTGCATCATCCGCCAAAAGACGTTCTTCCATTGCCATATTTTCATCGTCGTCGTCGTCGTCTTCGTCATGCATTACCCAAGTCGGATCATTTTCATCTCCCTCAGAAAAGTTACCAACTGAAAACGCATGAGCGGCAGGCAAAGCTGGAAGACGGGGAGAATTTAAATCAATTGACCTCACCGGTAAGGGAAAATTCTTGGTTGCAGCGATGTCGACATACAACTCCAGAAAATCTATCCTTGATTGCTTGAAAAATTCTTCCATTGTCATCTCCACATCTTCATCGTCAACAACTTTCCAACTAATGTATCTATCACCTTGCCATACCCTTGTCGTGATCTGAGTGATACATTGGTTGTCTTGAAGACTTAACTTCTGCCGAATTCTCTCATGCAGTTCGCTAATGCTTGCGTTGCGTTGGATACGTGTCGGCCTTTTTTCACCTTCAAATATGACACTTCGTCGACCTTCAACCATCCTACCATTGTAATATAACACAACACGAACAGAATCAGAATTTGAGCTCATATTTAAATATAATAACAACTAAAATTCAAATACAAAATTAAAGATAAAAGAATTTGGGTGAAGAAGAGATCAAGAAGAGTGAGAGAAGAGGTGTGAATTGAATGGAGGGGGTGGGAGAATAAATAGGTTGCAGCATGTGACTCCCCTTTTGGGCGTCACATGTTACGCCTCAATGGGGCGTCTCCCATGAAGGGGAAGACACCCAATTGAGGCGTCACATGTGACGCCCAAAAGGGGCGTCACATGCAGCATCAGATCCGAAAATATCACCAAAACAGCATTAAATGCGATTTTTTTTTATTAAATTGTATTATTTAAATTTTTTTCCCTATATTCTTCATTATAAAAAAAAGAGTTTTTCATTATAAGAATTTTTCTCAAAACCTATTTGGTTTATCTTCTACTTACAAGTAACTTATAACTTAAAAAAGAGAGGATATAAACAAACACTTAATCTAACAGCATAATATTATCGTGGGTTTTCGAGAAGAACATGCGAATTGGAGTTTTAAATTGATAGCGGAGGATTTTTCTTTATATTTTTTTCCTACGGAAATATGAATGGAATGTCATATTGCGTGAAGATTTTTCTTAACAAATTTTTAACACAATTACACACCTATGATTCGAAATTCGAGACCACCGATTAAGTAGTTAGAATAACCCTTTATAAGTTTATTTACATGCTTGGATTTGTTTAATGATAATTTATATTAGATAATAAAAAAATGTAAACACTAGGATTTGGGGGAACATCTACCTTGAGTGTTTTCTCCTTAGTAGAGATATAAATGAGCCAAACCAATTATCACGTGCCTATAGCCCGACCTAGCTTTGGCTTGATTCATTTTAAAAATAGTTCAGATTTAAGCTTATTAAAAGGTCTTTTTAGAAATTAGGTCACAAATTTATTTTAGAAGGCATAACCTTTAAGCTTCTGTGCCCGACTCATTTTTTTAGTAAAAATATTTTATTATTTTTTTACAATATAATAATTGTTATTTTTTAATAAAGTAATAACTCAATATCTTATAATTTATATTTTAATTTCTTTTTTTAAATGTAATTAAACATCTTACATCTGTGTTATTATTTTACTTTTGATTTCTAACAATGATGAGAGATATTCTAACTAAGTTAACACACGAAGGAAATAAAATAATCATAATTTACATTTTATGTAATGCAATATATTATTTTTCATAGCTTGGTAGGACAGGGCTTTGAAAATCTTATGGGTTCTATTGTTCACTACATTTACAGTACTACAACTGAGATAGCTATGTGTGTGTTAAAATGGTCTGACATACTAGAGTCAGAAGCAAACGAGCAAAAATTATAAAAAAGGGAAACATTATAATTATAATTTTTTTATTTATAAATTATATTATATTTTATCGATAAGACATTCTTGAATAGAGAGTTATCGGTCAAATATATATAGTTTGTAAGTTTATATAAAAAAAAAAAAATTATCATATAATCCTACTAAAAAAAATCTAACAATTTTTTATATACCATTATTAACATCGTTATCAATTTTAGATAACTAACCGCGGAAAAAATGGTTTAATTTTTATATCATCATCCACATTGTTATCAATCTTAGTAACGTTAACTAGATATTTTTATATTACATCAAAATAATATTATACAATTATTAAACACTTTAAGTTTACAAAGAAGAATACTATAATCTTAAATAAGTATTTAACAAAAAAAAGTGAAAATAATTGATAATAAAAGATTGATGACTTTGTTTATCAAAAAAAAAAGAAAAAAAAAGATTGATGACATTTTAAGTTTTTATGTTATGTATATCTAGCATTAATATTTTAAAATTTCAAACCTAATTGTGTTTACTACAAAAAAAAAATCCGGCCATTTTTTTGGGTTGGTAAAAAGATGTTGAATGTTTCAACCAATATTATAAAATCATATCGATCTGAGTGGGTCGATCCAAAAATCGATATATTGGATTAGCCATGTAATGGAATCAATACGACCCAGCCGATTTTTGTAAAAACAGGTGATCCAGTCAGTTCAATCAGTGACCGGCTCAGTTCATAAAAAAAAATTGTTCTCATTAATTGATGCATTTTTTTTAATCCCAAACACAAATGATTTGTTTTCTTTTGAAATATTTGAGTGATCTATTGTTTATTGACTTATATAGGTTATGTACCTACAACACTAATATTATCTTGGTTATACAATATGCATGGAGTTTTGATTTGATTTATAGACATATATATCGTTTACTAAACCTGAAGCACCAGTATCATAAGTATTGTATGTTTGATTGATCTTTTATTGGATAATTATGTGTAATTTATTGTTTTCCATATTAAAATATTTGAAATTAGTATTATTTTTTTACAATTATTTAAGTATATTTAAATATATTTATGATTTTTTAATATAAATTATAAATTAATTTACATATACTTAAGTGTTATGTGGTTAAACTAACGACTCACTGATTAAACACCCAGTACCTTAATCGGGTCAATAACGAGCCGGTTTTAACAATATTGATTTCATCAATAAGAATGCCTTTTTTTTTTTGGGTTAAAAATAAGAATGCCTTTTAACATGGAAAGTAAGAGTGTATTTGTTTTTAGATTTTAATAAATTGAAGCTGTCATACTATTTAATTGAAATTCACAGATAAATATATATTTATTTTCTTTATTTTAAAATAAGTTCATTTACAAATAATATTATTTAATAAACCATGATCAATTTGCAAACGTGTAGAAACTTAAAAAAGGAGTAAAATTCCTTTTGGCCCTAATAAAAAAATACGGTTCCACTTTCATTCTTTACAAAAAAATATATCCATATTAATCATTTTTTAGAGACTAAATTGGATCTTTATTGAATTTATGAGAGATCATATTTTTAAAGAACGGGAATTATATAGGAAACAAAAATTGATTTTTTTTTTATAGGAAACGAAAGTGGGGACTATGATTTTTATTAGTGACTCAAAATGAACTTTACTCCTCGAAAAACCGCGATTCTGATTGTGCCCAAAACTAACCTTTGGGAGAAAAGATTAAAGTCATTAAACCCACGATTCTGATTCTATTTTTTTTTTTTATTTTTTTCGTTATAATATGTAAAGTAAATTCTTCACGGTTTGTTTTTGCTGCCTATGTGAGTCCCAAGTCACATGATGTGGTTGATATCAATCAATTGTAACTACTGAATAGTGACTGAAAAAGATAACATAGATATGCATAAAAATGGGGCAAAAGTTGGGGCCCGAACAAAGTGTGAAGGAAAGGACAACTTGAATCCAATTAATTAGGAGCGATCAGTGGGTCGGGTGCTGGTGTACCTGTGATTGTCCTATTAGTTTAGCCCATGATGTATGTGGGCCCTGAATTTGTTTTACCCAACTGTTAAATTCTTTTTTTATGAGTATTTTTTTTTTCCTTCTTTGACTATGAACACTAGGGGAATTCTTGTGTACACCTAATGTACACAGTAGTGTGTACTAGGGCAATGACAAATTGTTTTTTAACAATATAAAATATTTATGTTACACTTAGTTTATATAATTATTTTAATATTAATTAACTTAATTCACAAAAGTTGTATTTTACAAATATATGCAATTATCCGAATACCCTTGCAAAAAAAGAGAGAGGGTTAGATCAGAGTGACAGCCACAAAGGATTAGATTAAGTACAGACGTACAGTACAATTCATGAATACAATCAATTGGGTTAATTATAATATATTTTTGGAGAACAGTGGTTATTGAATATAAAAAAAATTAAATAGCGACATAATTAGATAACAATAATAAATGCAGGGATAGCATTAATCGTAAATTCTGACAGAAATCAGAAGGCACGTTATGTGCATCTGAGAATGGAAGTTGGGATATAATTTTAATTTTTTGTTATTTTTTTAATACAATTCGGATAATTGAAAGGTATTGCTTGACGATTCTTCAAACGCGGGCATTGATTAAGGTCACGAAAGGTATGATCTCCATTATTCCCCTTTAAACGTGGGAGGTGGGACTAATTATATTAACTCAAAATGTTGTTAACATTTATTTGCTAGAGTAGGTGAAGAAGTTACATATATCAGTCGATGGTGATTTGAAATTGGGATTCGTGCCAGAATAATTGAACAAAACAACATGAGACAAAGGAAAGGAAACAAGTTAACAATGCATCACCCAACGAAAATTTCTTGGATAACAACTATTTAGCCCATAAGTATTTAAATTAATAAGTATAATTTATACAACCTTTTATATATATATATATATATATATATATATATATATATATATATATATATATATATATGGATATAATCAATTACACCGGTGTAAGAATAATAATTATTACATTAAATTTTAACCATTGATTTTTGCACATCTAACTGTTAAAATTTAATGTGTATTAATGATTGATTAATTAATGAGACACAATAAATCTTAACCGTTTGATGCACATTAAGATCCGGTGTGAGACTTATTATTCTTATACTGATATAAGATAATCCTGTCCCATATATATATATATATATATATATATATATATATATATATATATATATATATATATATTATGGGAATTACTTTCCTTATGTTACATAAAAATTATTATCTCCTACACTTACATTTTTTAAATGGGTCCCACAAATTTCTTTTTCTCTCACCTTCAACTTTTTTCTCTCTTCTATCTATTATTTGAGATAATACTTCTCTTATGCAACATAAGAGAAGCATTACCCCTCATACTTCTCTTATGCAACATAAGAGAAGTATTACCCATATATATTATTAATTTGAATATCTATAATAAGGGAAAAATTACTCTCATGCTACATCTGATAAGTTTCTCTCTTACACACCCTTCGATAATTGTGCCATATTTTTTTCTTTTATTTTTATTTTTCAAGTGGTGGAGCCACAAATTTGTCTCTATGACATGAGATAACTTATCTCCCTTGAAATAAGATTAATAAAACCCGTATCATAAACGATACTTACCTGTTAATTTTTCAAAAACACTGACTGCTACATGTGAGGCTGTGACAGTGAGATGGTGGTGGATTGGTGGCAGAAATAGTTATTTCGGAACAGTGACCATTGTGCCACTTTTCACCAACTTTTTTACCTAAATGCCACGCGAACAGTGTTATTTCCCAATCTACCACGGGGGAAAGTTCGCCTAGAGCAATAGCGAACTTGGTATGCTGATGTGTCAGCTTCCTGGTGGTGTCAGAGTTCGCTTCTGACACAGGCGACCTCGGTTTCAACATTTTTTTAATCAAGTTCGCCTACATGGTAGGCGAACTTCAATTTTTTTTTATTTTTTTTTAAATTTGATACTTTTATCTACTAAAAATGTGACACGTCAGCAAACCGAGTTCGCCTGTGTCAGAAGCGAACTTGCCCACGTGGCAAATTGGGAAATAACACTGTTCACGTGGCATTTAGGTAAAAAAGTTGGTGAACAGTGGCATTTATATATATAGGCAAGATCCTTTGACATCGGTGTCAAATTTGAAATTTGACATCTCATCTGAGAGCCGTTAGATCAAAACAGATCAACGACTCTGATTTGTAAGCATGTGACACCACTGATCTTTTTTTATCTAACGGCTTTCAGATGAGGTGTCAAATTTTAAATTTGACACTGGTGTCAAAAAAATCCTACCTCATATATATAATATATATGGGAAATATTTTTCTTATGTTGACGTCGATAAAGTATCTTATATTGGGCCCATAAATGATTGGAGAGAAAAAAATAAAAGTGGAACCCACCTTTATTATGTGTGTGTAGGAAAATGGATTATCTTAGTTAAATATTTAAAACCATTAGAATTGATTTAGTGAGGAGGGAATTGTGTAATTTTCTTTAGACAAGAGTGAGAATTGAACACATATCCTAATACAAACTATCCAAACTCCTCACCACTAGACCAATTCTAGTGGCTTGGAATTTGGGTAGTTTATATGAGGTTATAGATTTGAGTTTCAATGCCACTATTATATTCAAAAAAATATATAATTAATATTTATTTAAAATAATTTATTTTGCCTTAGTAAAACTTTATAATATTTGATTTGTGTCTCATAAAATATTATATAAATAGTCAAATTTAAAATTTAATAATTACATGGTATTATTTAGATGTATTTTCAACTTTATGTACCTAACTTAAATGAAAAAGTTTAAAGGTTATTATATTTATTTTAATAAGTTGATCGAATTCTTTTACAACATAAAAAATACTTATAATTATTATTCTTTATTTTTTATTTTATAAATTAAATTTATAATTCGATTTTAATCATATTTTAATAACATTTTCTTAAATGCGCCACATGCTAACCAAAATAATGGCAGTGACTAAATTAATCAAGCTCCCTTTAGATTGCAGACACAATCTCTATAATAGAGATGATGATAATAATGGCATGATTGAATCCAATTCGAAGTTCTTTTTCTTTTTCTCGCTTGTGTTTAACCTTTCGCCCAATGGATTTTGTTTGGTGGGTTTATATTTTATAAATTAAAGATTGAGATAAGGTCGACCCAGAAGAAGGTTTCCATCCTCTGTGGTGATTATAGTTTTTATTTTCTTTTCTATTGCAAAATATATATTGAAAAAAAGAGAGAGAAGTATAGTACGAAGGATAGAGAATTTGGGTTTATCTAGAAATGGATCCAAAAAAAATAAAAAATGGATCCTCTCATGTGTAATTTAAATTGATCATGTCACGTGGAAGGATCTTAATCATTAATATTTAAATCAACAATGATGATTGTGTAACTTTCTATCCTTAAATTTTTTTCTCTCCTCACTTATCACCATTAATTCACCCATATATGATTATAATTGTTTCACATGACATGATCATGTTAATTAACACATGAGAGAATCCAATCTCGATTTAACTTAAGCTATGGTCTATAGATGATTCAAACTCGAAACCTCCATTTAAAGCTGGCGTATCCTAATCCATACAAGAAATTTTAGAATTAAGATAACGATTTGGCAACCCCAAACTTGGGGATATAAGGATGTGGAATAATATATTATGCATGTCAACCTAGCAAAGGCATCCAGCTGAATTTAATTTTTATTTTTTTTTCTCACCGAGGAGGCTCTGGATTTTGATTCTTAATTACATGCCCTTTTGGAGACTGAAAAATCAGTGACCTAAATAATGTTAATCGAAAAAAATGCTTATATAGATAAAGTCTGAGGAGACTGAAAATGTGAAATTTCCTAGATTCGCTCTTACCCTCTATTTCCCCCCTTCTTTTTTTCTTTGGCATACATTACAAACTTCTCTCTCTGGGAAAAGATTCATTAATCACGTTGACGTGTCAGACACACATGCAAATAATTAAACTAAACAAAGAAAAGGCCCCTCTCTATGTCTCTTTTCTTCTCTTATTAAAGATTCTCACATTTATTTATTTGGTTAGAATCAAACTCATCTCACAAACGAACACGTAACATGAAAATATTGGGGTCCTTTTCTTTTTTAAAATATATACACAACTCCAACTAACGATCTCCAAGCCTTAAAGAAGGAGCACGTTGGTATATGAAATTCCCCTTTACCAAATGAGAGTAGATGAGTCAGTATCATGAGATTTAAAATCTTAATTCTAGAGTCGTCCCGAACAAAATTACCTCCCGTAGAAAATACTTGTGGTTTATAAAAAAAATAAATAAAAATCCCCAATTTCACTTCTCTTGTCGGTGTTGGATATATGTATAAGGAAAGGCACACCTTTCATTTCTTTCTTTCTTTCTTTCTTTGTTTTTTTTTTTTGAGTTGCTCTTGCTTTTATATAACTAAACCTTGCTTGATTCCAATTTTAAGTAGTTTTACTTAATTGTTGGCATGACCCGTGTGTCTAAAGTCATTTTCATGAAAACAACTAATATAATATGAAAAATAAGAAAAAATCTACATGTAGAAGTTGTGGATGCGAGGGGATATCACGCATAAGTACAAAAATCTACACTAACAAAACAATTCCATGTGGAACTCTACTTATCATAGAACATTATCCACTAGAAAATGCTAGAATTGCGACCAGAGAAAAATTGCGACAGAAATATGCCCAAATTTTCGTTGCCTAAAAACAGTTGCACATTCCATCGCAATTCCGTAGCAAAATCGCCACAAGTTGCCAAAACTTCGGTCGCATTAATGGAAAATATGCGAAGGATTTTTGTGAAGGAGAATCAGTCACAAACTTGGGGAGTAACATTTGCGATGGCTGAGAAATTGTTTCCTTTATAATTTGTGATGAATTTTGTGACGAAAAACCCTAAATTGGTTTACGATGGAGTTTGCAACGAAATTTCATAAATAATTTGTTCTGTTTCAATTGTTAATATATAATTACATATATTTTATAATACATAGAGTGACGATGAATTTTATTATGAGGAAGAGCTATATGGAGGAGGTGAAATAGGAAAAAAGTTATTCCACCAATAGAATCTTCGTACTTAAAAATTGTCATTTAGCACAAAATCAACTTACAAATGAAAATGAAGGTTCTTGCACAAGACTTTTTATACAAAGAGGACATTCACAATCATTGATTCATATGCCTAATATACAAGGTTTAATTGATATTCAATTTCCTTTTCCTACTATTGATGTGTTTTTATTTTTTAAATGAAATATATATATATTTTTTTTTTTGCATTTCATAATGAATCATTCTTTTTTTTCTTTTATCAAATGCAAAATATATCATTTTGCAGAAACAATATCTTCATTTTCACCATTGACTAATTCAAGCGCAAAGTATACCCCGATTGAAAGACTACATTTGAAGCTTATCAAGCACGTCATCCAAAAAAATGACATCATTTGCTCTATTTTATGGAATGGAGCAACTGATTCCATTGAACTGGAAGAACAATTTTTATCAACCCCAAGAAAAATGTAAGGATGTTTTATTATTTTCCAACCATACGTAAACAGTTTATAATTTATAATTTAACAGTTACTTTTCATTTGATTTAAAAATAAATATTGTCGCATGTGTAGTGCCAATTGAGGTTTCAAATGAAGAAAATTGAATTGACAATGCTATACCTGAAGATGAAGAGCAACAAGGTACTCAATAAATAATAAAATATTTTTTTGAATTCATGAGTTTTATTCTTAATGAATTGAACTAATAATAAATTGTCATTTTAGAAGATGTTGATCTTGGGGAAACACCACTTGCAGATTACAATAAGCAAAATGATTTTAATAATCCCATATTCGATGGCGGTGAACTACAAGGTAGTCTTTTACTGGTATAATACATATTCAAAAACATTTATTTTTTTTTGAAAGAAATGACTGCCATATTTAACTCTGTTTGCAGAAACCTATGATCTTGGGGATTTTATTTTTCATTGTAAATTTTGCAAAGCTTCATTTTAGTATAAAGAAAAGGCTGAAAAGACAAATGAGACTTATAATCCTGAATTTGCAATGTGATGTATGAAAGGAAAGATTCAAATTTCATTCTTAAGTAAACCTCCTCACTTGCTGTTTAATTTGAAAAATGAAATTGATAATAGGAGCTGCCACTTCATGCGAAATATTCGTCAATACAATAGCATATTTGCATTCGCTTCAATCGGAGGAAAGGTTGACACGTCTTTAAACAATGGCACAACTACTTAACAATTTATTTTGAGTGGACAATTTTTTTATAAGATTGCCAAAATGAAGGACGACAGCCAAAATTTTCTCAATTGTATATCTATGATATTCAAAATGAGATTCCAAATAGGATAAACCCCTTTAGATGATGCAAAATTTTAACAAATATCTCATAATGCTTAATGTATTCTTTTTTGTTATATGATATATCAAATGCTCATCACTATAGTCAATAACGCAACTATTATGTTCTGTTATTTTACAAAAATAGGGGCATCAATACAAGAAATTTGGATGAATCTTTGGTTCAAGATTTGAAATAGATGATTGATGAACACAATATGCTCGCAAAGTTTTTCAAAAGGGTTAAAAATTATTTAGATCTGCAACAAACAAGAAATGTCGGCCTTAGATTGTTTCAAAATCACTCAAGAGATTCAAGGACATACAATCTTCCAACTACTGATATGTCATTGTCAAAAAGAATAATGGCGAGTTGCATAGAATTCATGAAAGTCATAGTGCTTTCATACTTCTCCAATATCCTTTGTTATTTCCATATGGTGAAGATGGTTACCAAGAGGACATACCAATGAGAGAGTCTATAATAAATAACAATAGATATAATAGGGTCAGGGTCATGTTAAGAGAGTTCATTGCCTTTAGAATTCAACAACAAGATTATGAACATGGCAACATCTAAAGTGCCAAGAGGTTATTCCAACAGTTTTTATTTGATGCATATACAATGATTGAAGCCTGAAGGATCTAATGGATTAGGTTGTAACAGGATGTCATTAGATCAGATATCTTGAGTGGATTACAAGAGGCAGTTACGAGAGGTGAAACAGATCCAACAACCTCTGGAAAGCATATTATTTTACCATCATCTTTTACAAGAGCGATAAGATACATGTTTAATAATTGACAAGATTCAATGGCAAACAGCAAGAGACTTGGATATCCAGATTTATTTATCACTGTTACATGCAATCCTTAGTGGCAAGAGATAAGACGTTTTACAGCAAAAGGTGGAATCAAACAGGATGATCATCCATATATTGCTTGCAGGGTATTCCAATTGAAACTAAATCACCTAATGATTGACTTTAAGAAAGGATGCTTATTTGGAAACATTGTGGCAGGTAAAGTTAAAATCCTAACTACAATATCTTACAACTTACGATGTCATTCTTAGTACGTAGAGTTAATCATGTTCAGAAATGAATAAGTTAATCTATTATTTAAATTTAATGTTGTAGGAATATATACAATAAAGTTTCAAAAGAGATGATTGCCTTATGCTCATATTTTGCTGTGACTACACACAGAAGACAAGCTACAAACTATTGATATGATTGGCAGCAATGGCGGACTCACATTGTTGCATGTGTTTGCACATGCAGACACAAACATTTGAGATTTTTTTTTCAAAGGGGTGAGTAATTTAGGTCAATTAAAAAAAAATTAAGAAGATTGAAAAGAAAAAAGTAAACATAGGCCTAATATGGTAGTTAAAATCGGGATCTTACCTAAAATCTGAAGGAGGATAAAAAATTGTGGATTCGTTATAATTCGACAAGTCTCAATGAAAGGTAACTTTCTATATTTATTTTTTTGTTATTTTAACAGTTTAGTTGACTCTTGATTTTTTTTTATGTTAAGTTAAAGTTTTCTTTTCTTGTTTATATTTTTTTTAATACATTAATTAAATTTTTCTTTAAAAAAAATCTTCGGGGGCACAGCCCCCGAACCCCAACTTAAGTGTGCACACATAAATAAAAAATCCCGAGTCTGCCACTGATTGACAGCGGCTAAATTCATGATGCATTGTCAATGTGATCCAGAGAATCCCAACTCACAATGCATGAAGGAAGGTAGATGCTTAAAGTTCTTTCTTAAGAAGTTTGTTAATAACATTTCATTTGATGAAGACTATTATCCTGTATATAGAAGAAGGAAAACCATAAAGAAAGGTATTGAATTGGACAACATGTACGTTGTTCCTTACAATCCTAAATTTCTAAAGAAGTAACAAGCACACATCAAAACAGAGGTCTGTAATCAGCCTAATTCCATCAAGTATCTCTTCAAGTATGTGAATGAGGGTCCTTATAGAATCATTGTCACTGTCACACACAAATCAGGTGATATTGCTAACTTTGACGTCGTGGATGAAATTAAGCATTATTATGTCTGTCGATACCAATATGTGCGTGAAGCTTCTTGGAGGATTTTTGCATTTGATATACATTATAAGTGTCCTCCTGTTATTAGATTGGACTTGCATCTACCTAATCAACAATTAGTGTTATTCAAAGATCACGTACACATTGATGATATGGTGGTTAGACACAAGGAAAAGAAGATAATCTTTAAGGCTTGGATGGAAGCAAACATATTATACTCTGATAAAAAGAATTAACCTATGCAGAATTTCGTTTACAATAGGGAGAAGCATGAATGATGTCCTAGAAAGGAAGGCCAATCAATAGAGAGATTACAATATGATCCTGCGGGATCAGACGAGCTATACTCAGTGTTTTAAAACCCGGGTCGACCCGGGACTCGGTGACCCGGTGGGTTCCCCGGTCCGAGTGGGTAGTTGAACCGCTTCTACAGTCAACCCGAATTAGACCGGTTGACTCGGCCGAAACCCGGCGACCCGGTTGACCAGGGTTAGACCGGTTATTTTTTTTGTTGATAATTTTTTTTTTTGTTGATAAGAACTCTTGAATTAAATCATATTCATATTTTATGATGAATATGATTAAAAGTAAGGTGAAAATAATAAGGTATTTTAGATTACTGCAGTTTTTTTATGTAATTTAGTTGCATCTTATAATGATCTCATGAAGTTAAGTGGTGATAAACACTGATGGTCTCATGATCTCATCTCAATGTGGACATTTTTTTCTTAGTGTATATTTCATGCATACTATTTGTTATAATGATTTAATTTATCCGTATCATGTCAAGCACAAAAGATGCATTTAACTTATATTGCAGTTTTCTTACCAAAAAAAACTTATATTGCAGTTTTAATCCAATATTTTGATATGGTCTAGAGCTAGAAGCTTAGAAGTATATAATATTTGCTATGATTGAAAATCAAATTATTTTTTGAAGGTCATTGATAGTTTTCTTATGTGAATTCTTATTAATATAAGTAATATTTTTATATTTTTAATATGTGAACAGTAAATCCGGTTCAACTCGGTTGAACCCGGTCGAACCAATGACCCAGTAACCCAATACCTCTATTGGTTCGATGACCGATCCGAGTTTTAAAACACTGGCTATACTATATAAGACTTTTGTTAACTGTTCAACGAGGTTGCACAACTTTCGATGATATATGAACAGTTAATAACTTCAGGCACAACTCGTTTCAAGAAGCATGTTATGCTCTGGGATTGTTGGCAGATGATAAAGAATTTGTTAATGGTAGAAAAGAAGCTAGAAAATTGGCATTTGAAAATCAATTGAGAAAGCTATTTGTTACGTTACTCGTGCCAAACACAATAAGTAGACCAAAATGGGTTTGGGAACAAACATTAGAATATTTGGGAGATAGAATATTGTATGACCGAAGGATATTTTTACAAAATCAGGTATGCAATTTTAACACATAATGATATTGCTTCTTTTTTCACTTTATAACTTTCAATTTTTACTTTAAACTTAAAAAATCTCTGTTTGATTGAAATAGAGAGATTGCTTAATTCAAATGGAAGATCTTGAAAGAATTTCATTCCATGCCATTCCCACATAACACAAATGGCTAGCGATCACCGACAAATGGCTTCAGATCTAAAGACATTCTTATCCATAATGAATGAGGATCAAAGAAATTTTTTTGATCAAATAATTCATTTTGTACAATATAACACAAGTGAGTTCTATTTTGTATATGGCTGCGGTGGGTCTAGGAAAACTTTTATGATGGCTTCAAGTGGGATTATTGCCTTGCTTTTGCCAGTGGGTAGGACAACACATTCTAGATTCTTAATTACATTAAAAATTGACGAGTTTTCAACATGCAATATTAAACAAGGGAGTTTAAAGATAGATCTTCTTCAACAAAATAGTCTAATTATATGGGATAAAGCATGCATGATTGATAAACTGGCTTTTGAGGCTCTTGGTCGTTCACTTAAGGAAATAATGAGGTTTATTAACTCAAATTCTTAAGAGAGACCATTTGGAGGCAAATGTATTGTTCTTTGAGGAGACTCTCGTCAAATATTACTAGTTATTCTGAAAGCAACTATGGAGGACATTGTTTCAGCATCAATCAATTCATCAAAGTTGTGGTCTCACTATAAGGTACTTATATTGACCAAAAACATGAAGTTGCAAATAGCAATGTCAGCAGAACATCAATTCATGAAAGATTTCACAGATTGGATAATCAAAGTCGGTGTTGCTCAAGTAGAAATCGCAGAAGATCTTTTAATTTTGGATTCGACCAAACCTCTTGCTAGCATTGTTCAGTTCACTTATCAAAATTTGCTACAGAACATGAAGGGCTTCATGTTCCCTAAAGAAAGAGCCATATTGACTCCAACTCTTAAGCAGTTGAGATGGTGAATGAATTTATCCTTTCTCAAGTACCCAGTGAAGAGAAAGAATATTTGAGTTCTAACTTATATTGCATAGCATACGATGATGTTGGATTGAACCTGATTGGTCCACTACAATTGGCTTATGTAATGGAACGCGACTGCTAGTTGAAGAATTAAGAAATAACATAATTGGTGCAATTGTCGTTATAAGAAATTATATTGGCATAAGGTTTGCATTCCACGAATGAATATGTTTCCATCAGATCCTGACATTCCTTTGAGATTCGAAAGAAGGCAATTTCCAATTAGTCTAAGCTTTGCCATGACCATTAATAAGAGTTAGGGTCAATCTCTTATTTATGTTGAACTATTCTTACCGAAGCCTGTTTTTACTCATGGATAGCTATATGTTGGTGTTTCTAGAGTAAAATCTAGCAACAGTTTGAAGATTTTTAATTTTAGACGAAAATGGAAATTCATGTAAAAAAATTAACAATGTTGTTTATCAAGAAGTGTATCAAAAAATTTGAACTTTAATGCATTCATATTTCCTTCAAAATTTATTTTTATGTATTTTTCAATCTCTAGCGTCTAATATTCATATCAACATGTAATAAAAATTCATTCCATCATAATCCCATGCATCTCACGAGTTAAAATACTAGTTAATTTATTAATCCAAGTTATAAATACAACTAATGAATTCTTTTCAATTGAGAAATCAAACAACACTCGCAATGGCTTATAATATTTGTGGTGTTCTAAGCCAACAAAGGTTAGCACACTTATTTAAGGATTTGACTCGTATCCCACAAGGGCGTGAGTTCAAATCTTTCTGGCAGATATAAGAACCTTGTTGGTGGGCGATCTGTAACCCCTCTCGGAAATTCTCAGTAGTGTGCCCTGACCCTTGTGGGATACCATACTAGTGTCTAGCCTCACCTAATTTTTTTTTATATTCAAAAACAAAATATATCTATGGTGCTCTAAACAATAATTTCTCCTTTGGACGACTATCATATGCCTCACCTACCCTGAGACGAGATTTGTGACTTTAGAAACTTTAGATCAGTGTGCGAAACCATGTGGCCCGTGGCATATGACGGGCAAAGGTAACTAGTGATATTTATTTAGTTTTTGGGATTTTCTTGCTTTTTCTTTTTCATAGGCGAAAGCTTCCCTCGAATCGTTTCGGCCAAATACTAGTGGGAATGGCATCAATCACAGCCCTAACAGTATCACTTAACAATTATAGAGAAACCGTGATTCGCATGAACAAGATCCAATGATTCTTGGCTGCATACACACATGGGAGTCACCTTTTAAAAAGACGAATATAAAACCAAACCATTCCCCAAAAAATTATGCTCTATACTGAATCCCAACTCTTAGCAGATTTATTAAGGATTTTTTTCTTTTTATATCTTCGTTTTTTAAATTTAATCCCATTGGAAAATGACCATTTGCATGTGATATTCTTAGCTTTTCCTTCATCCTTATCACCAAAATAATCATAGTTATGTGGCATGAACCAAACACAAATTGGTTTAATTTAGAATGCTTCCAGATGGAGAGCATGAAAGATGCAAAGTCCTACAGAGCGGTAGAAAGTGAATTGCTATTGAGATTTATTATATATTTTTGCTATGGGTTTATGTTTATTATGTTGTAGAAAAAATGATTGTGTAATATTATAGAGATTCATTTTACGTGCCATATTTTTTTTTTGTTTTAAAATGTGTGGGCCCCACAAAATGTTGTGTATTAAAGTTTGTTATATTTTTTGCTATATTGTCAAAGATTTGAATGTATATAATTGGACAAATGAGTAGAGTTATTTGCACCACACATTACCAATGTTCAAAAGTAAAATAAAGTAGATTACGTTGATTATGTGATCAGCACTTCCCACTTTGGATAGGCACTTTTTTATTGCTTATTTTCTTTTTTCTGGTCGGCTGATAATGTGGTCTATAATATATCAAAGTCTTAAGAGAGAATCATTATTATGACAAAAGGGTAGAGAACACTAAGCATGATAAATGGATTCGAAAAATTAGCAAAGTACTACAAAAGTTGATTTCGAGGGGAGGAGGATAAACATTGAAACTTAATCGTATTGAGTCTATTGGTGGCCTTGTTTTAAGGGGAAAGGAAATGTCCTCGAAAGTTACAAGCCCACCAACAAAGTAGGTTGGATAAAGGGATAGGAGAATAAAGCAAGAAACAATTCCACTTCTCAATTAAGAAACCCACAAATTCACATGGCTACATAAAGGCTTCAAGGAGAAAATAGAAATACTGAAAGATGGAATTTTCGAGTCACAACGGTATGTGCCTTTGAATTCCCAACCCTGCCTAGGATTCTTTTGTGGCAAGAACCAATGTTTGTTTGAATTGATGAGTCTTTGGTTCAATATCTATTACTGTTGACATCAATGAATATGGCACTTAAAGTGATTCCCAAATATATTATGCAATTTGAATTTGCTATAAGACCAGGTGTCAAGCTATCATGCACGGACTTACATGAGAGACGGGACACGACACGACACGCCGACACATTAATTCTAAAAAATGATATATTTTAACATGTTGGGACACGTTTTGATATTAAATAATATTTTTAATATATATAATATAATTTATATCTAATATATATAATAGTTCATAATTAGTCATATAACCAATCAATATTCAAATTTCATAACATAAATATAAAAAATAATGATTTTTCGTACCTTGTTAATTTTTCATGTCAAATCTCGTAACAGAAAATATTTGATTTATAAACGATTTTTTTTTATTTTTAGTTAAAAAAATAAAATTAAGACTAAAAAAAAAAAACTTGTCCAAGTGTGTCCTAACGTATCCGAACGTTGACCACGTGTCGAAAAAACATGTCGTAACGTGTCCAGGAGTTGACCATGTGTCCCAAAATGTTGACCGCGTGTCGGACGCGTGTCCGAACGTGTCGGACCATGTGTCCAAATGTGTCCGTGTCGGACCGATACACTATTTTTTTTTAAAAAATGCGTGTCCGGTTTCTTAGGTGTCAAGTGACTCATGCAGTTATGTTTTATTCAGTACTTTATTACTAATACGTATACACAAAAATGAACAGAGTACGGTATGCTTCTCGTCATATTTAATATTCCAGCGCCATCCCTTCGAAAGTCAAATTCAGAGAAGTCAAATTTCAGAGAGCTCCTGGCAGTATTGACTAATGGAAACTACGGAGCAATCACATCACTAACTGCACGGCTCTGCGAACGTGCTTACATCGTACAATCTACTTCAATCAAAACTAGATAACTGGGATCTAGTTGAAAACCGATACGCAATATTTACCCAAATTCTGACTGCTATTAAATTTGCAGAAATCACATGCCATGAGGACATACGACATTAACATCTACTGAAGATAGACATGAAAAAAATTACAGAGAAAGGTAATATTCACTATTCAGTGACTTCAGAGAGTTTGTAAGAATTGACAACTATTACCAGTATCTAATTGTCATTCAGCCTAAAACACTCTATCGGAGCAGTAGCTGCAAGGAGTGTATGTTCTCCGGCTCAGGGTAACATATGCAAAATAAAGATAGTAATAATAATAGATCAACATGAACAACATATTTATCCCAAACTAGTTGGGATAATAATAATAATAACGGAAACACAAACAAATTTACTAAACAAAATGGGGGAACACTGTATTACGATGCTTTAAAGAATACAACATTATATATTTCTCTGCACAAGCTAAAACTAATTATCAAGAAATCTCGCCTCATAACTCTCCTAAATGCTCAAGAGAAGATACGTATCTGTCTATGGTGCTTAGAGTTTCTTGATCAATTTCAGCAGTAACAACCAATTTTGGTAAAGAATAATCCAATTCTTTTGCTAAGGTGGAATCACTTTCAGCAATTTTATTCTCATGTGTTTCATTGTCTTGAAGTACTATTATGCCAGAGCCTACTTCCAAATTGAAGAGTTGGGACTTCATCTCCAAGCATGACTTCAAATCCTCCTCACTACGGGCTTTATTAATTTTATCAAGAAGATCACTTGTAGCAGATAACCTTTCGGTTTTCCAACTTTTGGCCCTTTTCGAAGCTTTATTAGGTTCTTCATCAATTGTTTCATTGATGTTACCATCTACTGCAGATTTTTTAAGCTTCTTTAATCCCTTATCTACAAGTTTTTGTATTCTCATTCTCACATTATCACTTCTCGGGGAGTTTGATCTTAGCTGCAATTTCAGCTCCGAGATCACTATCTCATTTTCGTTCTCCATTGAAGAGGTATTAGACTCTGATGCAGATGACATATTGTCTTCCGTAGACTTCACAGACAATACTTCTTCCAGTAGTTCTACATTCTGCATGTATCGGTCAAAACCTTCATTTTCGACTTCAATGTTTTGCTTCTTGTATTCATTTAACTTGGAAAATCTCCATTCATTTATAGTTGCAGCATCCTGCACACAACATGATGTTCTCCAAAATAAATTATACACTTAAACTAGCATTGTTTCTGTATATGCGTGTCTGTGTGTACCTTTCTGGTTAGTGGCTTCTTTGAACGAAGTGAAATGTTCAAATTATTGAACTGTGCAAAGTTGTTGGAAAGTTGTCGAAGTGATGCAACTCTACTTGAACTTCTGAAAAATATAATAATAAAAAAAATCTTCTGTTCAAGATTAAGAAACAGAATCTGAAAAAGATGCTTACAACTTAAGAACTTGCAGGTGAAGCAACGAAGTCACTATAAAGGAGGTAACTAGAAGAACAGGAAGCTCAAGAAAATTAGTTCTTTAAAGTCAAAGGTATGATGCAAGCGAGTAAGATGTTTGACAGAGAAAAGACATACATACATCGAAATTTCAAAAACAATCGTAGATATAGAAGCGGTATAAAAGCATTTGGTTGGTTAACTCTAGAGCCAACAATGGCTTCAATAAAATTTAACTTGAAAAAGGGTATTCTGATATATTATTGAATTGTGTAAATAATCTGTACAAAAAGGTCTCTATTTATAGAGAATAAAAGACATAATTCTTGACCTAATCGGCTTGGCCCAATACAACAAATAATAATAATTAAGTAAATAACTAATATTTACAACACTCCCCCTCAAGCTGAGGAATAGATATTTATCATTCCCAGCTTGCTAGTAAGTTCTTGAAATCTGTCTGAAGGAAGTCCCTTTGTCAACAGGTCAGCTAATTGACGCCCAGTTGGAATGTATGGAGTGGTAATCAACCCGCTATCAAGTTTCTCTTTGATGAAATGGCGGTCGACCTCAATATGTTTAGTCCGATCATGTTGAACTGGATTATGAGCTATACAAATAGCGGACTTATTATCACATAGCAGCTTCATAGGTCCCTCACATTTAATTTTGAGATCATCAAGTACAATTTTCAGCCACAGTAACTCACAAATGCCTTGAGCTATAGCTCGAAATTCAACTTCTGCACTTGATCTGGCAACCACATCTTGTTTTTTACTTCTCCATGTCACCAAGTTACTGCAAAGAAACATGCAATAACCAGTGGTAGAACAACGGTCAGTCACGGATCCAGCATAATCAGCATCAGTGTAGACTTCTAAAGAGAGATTGCCATCACGTCGGAAATATTCTCACCGGTTCAGTACGGTTCAGTGCTCGGGAAGATATCTTCGAGGTTCCTCGGCTTTCCTTCCACTTCATATCAACGAACAACCCTTATGCAATGAACTTCAGATTCATCTTTGTGGTTTAAGTTTTTTTATTCATTTTTTAGTTTAGATTCTGTTGAATCTGAATGGAAGAAGTTCCTGGTTTTGAAAACTGTTGGCTGGTATATAATCCTTAAAGATATAATATAAGTTGTTATAAAAAAAATATATAATATAAGTGTTTATTTTTTGGTATATAATCATATTTTATATATATATATATATATATATATATTAAAAATATTATTTAATATCAAACGTGTCCTAACGTGTCGAAACATGTCATTTTTTAGAATTTACGTGTCGGAGTGTCGTGTCCCGTGTCCGTGTCGGTGCATCATACGTATCAGAGCTCTCGATTCTGAGGGTTCTGCTTCCGCAAATCACCGTCTTTAAAAATCAAACCCTATTTGCCTCTCTCCGCCGGAAAAAAATTTCCGAGGACCTTTTAGACCGTGAGGACCCCTGTTTCACTCTGTTTTCTTAGATCTATCATTCTACGGAGATTACTTTTTCATCAGAAGACAGGAACAACTAAAAAAAAAAAACGCGGTACTGTTCATCACGCACTGTTCACGCAGTACTGTTCACAAAAAAAATTGGTTTTTGTCTCCTCTACCTGGATCTGTGCTTTGCCCTCTGATCGGACTTTGTTTGGTATTTTTTTATGTATTTTTTGGCTTCTTGGTGCTATTCTTTGACTAATTTTTGCAGTATGGCCTCTTCCGACATTGATTCAACCTTTGCAAACACAACTACAAATTCTTCTACACAATCTGTGGTGACCCCTCTTGGTCACAATGATCTTCCTGCTCTTCATCAGAGTTATCGTTTGAATGGAAAGAATTATTTACAATGGTCCCAGGTTGTTCGTACCATTCTCAAAGGACGTCGTAAAGTTGCTCATATTGAAGGACCTGTTCCTGCTCAAGCAGCTCCAACATTTGCTGATTGGGATGATGAAGACTCACTTATTATGACGTGGCTATGGAACTCTATGACTCCTGAGGTTAGTCAACATTGCATGTTTTTACCTACTGCTCTTGAGATCTGGAACGTTCTTAAGCAGACCTATTCAATGAAGCAAGATGTTGCCACTTGTTATGATCTGAGGAATCAGATTTTTTCTACCAAGCAAGGCTCTCTCTCTATAACAGAATATTATGGTATTATGAATAAGTTATGGATTGAGCTTGATCAGTACGAGAATTTGAAGATGGAATGTAGCCAGGATGCAGCCACTCTGACCACCTCCATTGAACGCCATAGGATCTATGATTTTCTTTGTGGTCTCAACTCAGAATATGACCCTACTCGAGTTCAAATTCTTGGTAAGGAAAAACTACCGTCTCTTTTTGAAGTTTTTTCACATTGTCAGGGGTGAAGAAAGTCGCAGGGCTGTCATGATGGATACCAAAGTGTCCGAAGGGTCCTTTATGCTCTCATCTAAAGTTACTACTCCAATTCCTTCTGATTCTGATCCCACTTATGGGTCTACTATGATTTCAACAAAAAAGGATGGTTCTTCTCAAAGGAGTTCCTTTACAAAATTTTCTGATGGTGAATCTTCTAGACCTAAGAAAGATGATCGTTGGTGTTCTTATTGTCAAAGAACAGGTCATGTCAAGGATTTATGCTTTCACCTCCATGGAAAGCAAACGGTCTTAGAAAAGATGGCAAGGATGCATGGTCAAGCGCATTTTACTTCCTCTGAAATAGCTCCTGCACCTAATGAGACCCAACCTGCATTCCGTCAAGATGACTTGGAACGGCTCCAAACCATCCTTGATTCTCTAAGTAAGCCATCTGATACTAGTGCTTTGGCTATGACTGGTATGAGCTCCAAAACTTATTCTTTTCTTTCTCCATGTACTGATTTTAAACATTCTTGGGTTGTTGATTTTGGTGCTACTGATCATATGGCTTGTTGTGCTGACCCCTTTACTTCTTATCATCCTACCATTGGCACTCATACAATAGCCGTAGCTGATGGCTCACATACATCATTTGCCGATTCTGGTAATATAAACTTACCGCAGTTCTTACATCTTAAAGATACTCTTCATATTCCTAAACTCTCCACGAATCTTCTTTCTATTCATAAAATTATAAATGATTTGAATTGTACTGTATAATTCTTCCCTACTCACTGTGTTTTTCATGATCTCGCCACGGGAAAGACGATTGGTAGTGCTAAAGAGCAAGGTGGGCTGTACTATCTGGTGTCACAATCTCCCGTCAATAAAGTAACGGATCACATCTTGCTATCTCATGGTTAATCAACTGCTGATTCTTTGATTTGGCTTCATCATAAGCGCTTAGGACATCCTCCATTTAGTTTACTCAAGTCTTTATTTCTGTCATTGTTTTTGTCTATGTCTGTTGAGTCTTTTCATTGTAATGTTTGTGAGTTTGCTAAGCATCATCGTGTGTCTTTTCCTTCTAGTATTACTAAAAGTGTTGAACCTTTTAATCTTATCCATTCTAATGTTTGGTGTCCTTCTAAGGTCCCTCGTTCTTCTGGAAATAAATGGTTTGTTTCTTTTATTGATGATTGCACTCGTGTAACTTGGGTTTACTTAATGCGTGAAAAATCCGAGTTACCAGAACTATTTTTTCAATTTTATAAAATGGTTGAGACCCAATTTGGGAAAAAAATCAAGCGACTAAGGACTGATAATGGTACGAAATATGTTAATCACTGTTTTTCCCAATTTATACGAAATAACGGTGTGATTCATGAGCTTACTTGTGTTGACACCCCTCAACAAAATGAGGTTGCTGAAAGAAAGAATCGTCACCTTCTTGAAGTGGCTCGTGCATTAATGTTTCAGACACATGTACCCAAATACTATTGGGGAGATGTCATTCTTACTACAGCATTCTTGATCAACCGTTTACCCACTCGGGTCCTTGACCATGTAAGTCTTATTCACTTTATAACTTCTTTTTTCCTTCTATTCCAACTATGAGTCTTCCTCCACGAGTGTTTAGGTGTGTTGCTTTTGTTCATGTTCATAAACATCATCGCAGTAAGTTGGATCCTAGGGCTCTTAAATGTGTCTTCCTTGGTTATGCTCCTGATAAGAAGGGCTACAAGTGTTATCACCCTTGTAGTCGGAAATTTTTTGTTTCTATGGATGTTACATTTCAGGAATCTGAGTACTTTTTCCAAGTCCTCATCTTCATGGGGAGAATAATTCACCAGAAAACATATCACCTCATCACCTTCCTTCTTTGAGTTTCAATCTTCAGTGTCTATTCCTTCACCTGTGTCATTGTCTCCTCCTTTTATTCGTGTTCCTTCTGTGTCTATGTCTGATCCTCCTGTGACTGATACATCAAGTACACCAGAGATATGGAAGATTGTGACACCTGAGTTGGTATATCAAAGAAGGAAACAACCCACATTGCCTCACCAGCAACCTCAATCGTCTGAACTACTGGTAAGTCCTGAATCTCATATTTCTGATCATGATGTTAATACTTCTGATAGCTTACCCATTACTACTGATTCTGATGATTTACCCATTGCTCTAAGAAAAGAAAAAAGATCTTGTTCCAAGAAATCTTGTTCCTCCTGTCCCACTTGTACTCAATAATCAATACCCTATCTCTCATTTTGTTTCCTCTGCTAATCTTTCTGTGCAGAACAAAAGCTTTGTTTCAGCACTAGATTCTATTTCAATCCCAAAATTAGTACTTGAAGCTTTGAAAGATGGGAATTGGGCTCAAACCATGCAAGAGGAGATGAATGCGTTAGAGAAAAATAAAACATGGGAGGTTATTGATAGACCTATCAGAAAGAAAGCAGTAGGGTGCAGATGGGATTATGCCCTGAAATATAATTCTGATGAGACTCTTGAGAGATACAAGGCTCGATTAGTCGCCAAAGGTTACACTCAAACCTATAGCATTGATTATGAAGAAACCTTTGCTCCAGTTGCAAAGATGAATACGGTGAGAGTCTTGTTATCCCTTGCTGCCCATTACAATTGGGATATAAATCAATTTTATGTGAAAAATGCTTTCCTCAATGGTGAGTTAGAAGAAGAAGTCTACATGGAAATCCCAGCTGATTTTGATTCTATGAAGGGAGAAAATAAAGTTTGTAGATTAAAAAAGGCCTTGTATGGATTGAAGCAGTCACCTCGTGCCTGGTTTGGAAGGTTTACTAAGGTTATGATGACCTTAGGATACAGACAGAGTCAAGGAGATCACACTCTTTTCTTCAAGCACTCCCAAAATGGGAAGCTTACTGTGCTCCTTGTTTATGTTGATGATATTATTATCACAGGTGATGATTTTGTGGAGAGATAGATTCTGCAAACACGGATTGCCTCTGAGTTTGAAGTCAAAGACCTTGGGAAACTGAGATATTTCCTAGGGATAGAAGTAGCTCATTCAAGCAAAGGAATTTTTATCAGCCAGAGGAGATATGTTCTTGATCTTCTCAAAGAAGCTGGAAAGCTCGGGTGTAAACCCTCTAATACTCCTATTGAGCAGAATCACAAGATAGGCTATGAAGAGGAGAGTCCTCCAGTTGATAAAGGACAATATCAACGGCTAGTTGGAAAATTGATATATCTGGCTCATACTAGACCAGATCTAACTTATGCTGTTAGTGTTGTCAGTTTATGCACGATCCAAAGGAAAAACACATGTAGGCAGTAGAGAGAATCTTCAGTATCTTAAAGCTACTCCTGGTAAAGGATTGTTATTCCGACGTGATGGCATTCCACCACCGCACTGAACCGTACGCTAATATCACCGCCACGTATAGAGGAACCATCGCCGTCAATGAAATCAGGATGACCCCAACTCAGGAGAAAATTTTCATCATCATATTTAAAGTAAACCCCAGATCCCCAAATCCAAAAACAAGTTTCATCATCACTTACCGGGTTTTTGATTCAGACCGAGACATAGACGATGAGCCTAGGAGAAAGAGAGACAACAAGCAGGATGAGGCGGCAAGGCGGCGACGAAGAAGAGAAGGAGCGCAGCTTGAAGACAGACAGAACACAATAACGATGGGGTTCTAAAGTTTTTCATTTTTATTAAATATTTTCTTTTTTTAAATTATAATTTTATTTTTTATTTTTTTAAAAATGTCAAAACGTGTCCAAATACGTTGACTGCGTGTCAGATTTGGTCAAAATCGCGTGTCCGCATAATCAACGTGTCCCAAAGAGTTGACCACGTGTCGGACGCGTGTCGGAAGTGTCCGTGTGCGACACTCATTTTTTTCCAGAAATGATGTATCCGTGCTTCGGAGTCTGATACAAACTTGAAAAAGGGTATGCTGATATATTATTGAATTGTGTAAATAATCTGTACAAAGAGGTCTCTATTTATAGAGAATAAACTCTATTTATAGAGAATGAAAGACCTAATTCTTGACCTAACACTTGACTTAATGGGCTTGACCCAATACAACAAATAATAATAATTAAGTAAATAACTAATATTTACAACAATTTATGATAAATTATAGCTTTGAAACTACTGAGATAAAATATGAACAAACTCCAGTCACTAAAGAAACCACCCATGTTTCCAACAGAGAAAATAACAAAGCTACTCAGCAGAAAAGAATATTCTTTTTATTATTCTTTTTTAACTAAACATTTTGAGTGTTCTTTCTTGTTTAATCCTGACAAGTTTGCAAATATAAAAAATGGATAAGATCAAAATTTGGGGTGATTATCCTCATAACTTACGCTGATTGAGATGATTCCATGTATTGCTGATCAAGTGGAGCAGTAATAGAAGATGGTGTCTTGTCGAGCATAGTTAAATTTGCTTTCAAGACTGCATTCACCATAAGAAACGAAAAGTTAGGGCCAGCAAATGGGGTAAAAAGCTGTTACGATCTTTACAATATGGAAGATTTAAGACAAGTAACAGAAAATTATACAGATCTTTTCAACCTTGCCAACAGATGCATCTTTGTTACTATTTTCTCATTTTGCCTTCTTAATAAGAAATAGGTTGTATTTATGACGCCACTAGTAAGTAGCACTTGCACTAAATCAACTACAGAACTAAAAAAAAAAATTTCTAAACAACATCTGTGTACTTAAGTTAAAAGAGGGTGATCTTGGAGCACCGGTAAAGCTCTCATTTGTCAACAAAAGATCACGAGTTTGAATCTAGAAAACAATCTCTTTATAAAAATAAAGGTAATGCTGTATACAAGGATTTCCCACACCTATACCCTTATAAGTCGGGGTTTCATGGGGAATGGTTTATTTGTGTACTTAGGATAGCCCATCAAGTTTAAAAATATAAGCTAAGCATGTTAGAATGGTCTATAACAGAAAAAAACCATCTTATACTATCCCCAAATTACCTCTCTTTTAATAAGTACTCGGGGGACGATTTTATGTACAGCAGGAAATAGAGACCAAATATGTGGTTAGTTCCCTTTTTCCTTCAAAGAAAATATCCATCTATTAATTCTTTAATTCAAATTTAGAAATTATTTTCATTCAATTACAAGCAAAAAAAAAGTTTATTTGTGTCAAATGCTTCCCTTGTCACCAAAAAATAGGACCTCTCAACGAGCAAGAACCCAATAGGAAAAATAGTTAAATATTTTAATCAGTACCAGACAACCAGGGTTTACATGCTTTTTCCCATATGCTCATTCAAGTCTTCCTTTTCCCCCTAGGAACTGCTTTTACAAACTGTTTTCTGATAGCACAAACAAAACACAGGGACTCGTAATTTTTCTGAACTAACTGGACTAATGATATTCACTTTAACAGTAAAACTTTTTCACCTCAGAAGAAGTATAGGGCTTCCATTTGTCAGGGAACATGGATAATAAATCAAAGATTCTATGATGTCAATAAGCCCCATTCTTTCAAATGGATAATAAGTCGTCCTATACCGAACACAGCTGGTTTTTTAGTCACCTATTTAGTGCATATGCTTCACCAATAACAAAAAAATTGAAGACGAAATGCTTATCTTACTTCAGCCAGTGACAACTTCGAATGGATTATCTAGATACATCTGATCACTATCCTTACAGAGAGTAGAAAGTTTTTCAAGAATACTTTACGGTCCAAAATTAGGCAATGCTTTTATCAAAACAATAAAAAAAAAACCACTCCCCATTAAACCTAGACTAGGGGGTTAGGTGAAGGTAATCCTTGTATGCAGCGTTACCCTTGCATAATTGCAAAGGGGCTGTTTCCCATATTTGAACTTGTGACTTTCAGTCATAAAGGATCCAGCTTTACCACTACTCCAGGCTCGCCCTCTTTGTGTTTATCTTTATCAAAACAATATTGGACTTTATTACATCTCTAAGCATCCTAGCTTTAAAATCATGAGATGGGCAATGTGTTTATCAGAACAAGAAGCACTGAGCAAACGAAAAATCCAAAGGAAAATGCAGATCTAGGGGTGTGGTTAAAAAGAAAAAAGATATTTTAAAAAGCAATCCAGAAATAGTGTTTGAAAAGTTAGCACACCATGAATATGACATGGATTTTGATTTGTTGAACAGCAACTCTTGCATGATTCATATGGACACCTGCAATATTGATTAAACTCATCAAAACAACACAGAAGAGTCCAACAAATTATCAACATATGGTATGACTTCATAATTTCCAAAAGTAATTGAGTTCCAATTTTTCATTTGCTTCACCATCGTCCCTTTTCTATCTATATATATATATATATATATATATACACCATGGTCATGATTATCTCCTCACATGTCTCATAACAATATAATTCAATATGTATGAGATATCATGTATCAGCAGACCTTAACCTCAGAAAAAAGATTTTTTATAAAAAAATTATCCCAGAATTGTAAAAAAAAATAAAAATCGATATAGCTGTTTGTAAAAAAAAAAAAAAAAAAAAAAAAAAAAAAAACTGTATATGAAGATTAAAACCATAATTGGTACATGCAACTAAAGCTTCAAAGTTTATATGAATTTTTTGGCGGATTAGTAATCTGCTCCTCCGCCTGTTACCTATAACATCTTGATTTTTGTAATAAATAAATGTGGAGGGATATACTTACCACCAAAAATGTTCACAACTTTTACAAGCAACCTCCGTTGATTTCCGCCAATCAAACTATTATAATTTATGGAAATTATTGGGTCGCATTTATTAATTAATTATTAATTTCTAATAAATTATAACCGTTGGATTGGCAGTTCCATTTTGGTAAGTATATCTCCCCCTAAATAAATACGGTTCCATTTTTCAAAAGTTAAAACTTCACCTGCATCAAAATCATTATGCAAGCCTAAAACCTGGTCCTAAACAAAACCAGTTTGCACCAGCGGCGGATCCCCCCTTTTTAACATTAAAAAGCCTTTGGTTCAAAGAGCATAAATAGGGATTGCCAAAAATCAACCATTTATGTCAAAATCATTCGTTATGATGGTTAGAGCTACAAGCACAAAAAAGTTGCGGTGCTTGTTGTTGTAGTTGAGCACCACCTCTGTCAACTATACATTGTTGTTTTAACTCATTGGTCCTCCATCACGTTTATACGCATAAATCAATGTCACTATTTAATTTTTTGAGTTCAAACATAAGGACTCAGTCTCAGAGGCAATAACAAGTTATACCGGAGAGTGAAAGCGTAAATCAGACATACACAGACCTCAGAATTTGAAATAAATGAAGAAATTGAAGCTAAAAAAGAGAAGAGGAATGACCTAGAGCGAGCAACATTGCCACAATGTTTGCACTTAGGCTTGTTAAGTCCACGTTGTGATTTTGAAGGGTTTGCAGCAACAGATCCAGTTAGGGTTGCTGCTTTCGCGTTGTTCAGCGCCTCCATAACCGCCACCACACAATTTGAAATTTCAGCTGAACCAACAAGAGCCAGTAAAGTCGCTAGCTTTTTCAGAAGAAGAAGAAGAGGAGGAGGGTTTTTATTCCTTTTTCCTTTTTTTTGTTTTAAGAAAATTAAAATTATTATTCTTAGCGTGGCTTTAACGGAGTTGGGTTGGTAGAGCTCTCAGGCCTGGCCCATTTTAAGATTATGTTTTCTTCTTCGGGCCATATTTTGACAGGTCTGGACAGTTCTGTTGACAATTGCAGCGTTTTTGGGCCTTTGTATCAGGCTCCATTTGACAAGGCCCAGCCCGTGTTTCTTTTATAACGTTCAGCTTGGTCGCTTGGATCTGTTTTCTTCCCTGACTTGGCATTTGTTTAACTTAGACTTCTTTTTTTTTTGGTAAAAGACCTTAGACTTCTCTAATATGTAGTTCTAATATACCTCACATTCTTTTTTGGCCCCTATGGGTAGGGTTGATTAACGAATCAGGCACCTTAAGGGGGTTTTTATCCGGTTCGTGAAGATATGAAATTACATATTTAAAATTGGTTCTTAGAATTAAGTTTGGACTTGTATAAAAGTTCATTTAACTCCCATTCAAAAGTAGCTTCTTAGGTTGGTCTAATATACTAATTTTTATTTTTATTTTATATTTTTATACTACTCATAATAGCTCACTTTCTCTCCTCAACCTATTCACCCCATTTTATTGGTTAAGATTTTTTTGGATGATTTTATTCTATATTATACTGATTTTATACTACTCAATTATGTATTTCCAAAAAATAGACACAGTTAGAAATACATTTCCAGGAATATATAATCCGTAAATAAAATATTTATAAATATAACCTACTCTTTTTTACTTTTATCGAAATGTAGAAGTAGAATAGTTAATTTTCTTACGTGTCTCGAGTTAATAGAAGTCGTGTTGAATTACGTGTATAACTAGAACTTTATAAAAACATCAATGTAAAACAATGAAGAAGTAAGAGATCAGAGTGAAAATGAAAAGTCCATACTCAAAGGACCCAGTTTCTTATTGAACAGAATCGGAGAGAAAGAAGAATACAAAGAAAGTTCAAAAGACTAAGCAATAACAAAGAGAACTATATCTATTTATAACAGACACAGTAACAAACTTCTTAACAGACTAAACAACACGTAACAAACTAACAAACTCTATTAAAAGACACGTAACAAACACACTTGACACGTCATAAATTTGAGTGTCAACACCCCCCCTCAAGTTGGAAGGTAAATATCATGAAACCCCAACTTGACCAGAAAATCGCGAAAGGGGGCAGGATGTAAAGCCTTTGTAAAAATGTCTGCAAGCTGCTGTGTAGTGGAAACAGGTAACAAATGAATTAAGCCAGCTGCAATCTTCTCTCGTGTTATATGACAGTCCAATTCTATATGTTTGCTGCGCTCATGGAAGGAGGGATTATGTGCTAGGTGAATGGCTGCTTGGTTATCACAATACACCATGGAAGGCCGTGTAGGTGAAACTTGCAGATCACGAAGCAAATATGACAACCATTGGATTTCACATGTAACAGCTGCAAGAGCACGATACTCGGATTCAGCAGATGAGCGGCTGACAGTGGTCTGTTTCTTGGACTTCCAGGATATAAGAGAAGATCCAAGAAAGACACAAAATCTGGTAATAGATCGTCTGGTGTCAGGGCATGATGCCCAATCTGCATCAGCGAAAGCAGAAAGAGTCAAAGGAGTGTTGGAAGAGAAGAACAATCCTTTGGCTGGTGATCCCTTTAGATACTTAAGCACTCGACAGACTGCATCAAAATGAGTTTGCATTGGATTAGCTACAAACTGACTCAATTGCTGAACAGCAAAAGAGATGTCTGGCCTTGTGTTAGTAAGGTAAAGAAGTCTTCCTACCAATCTTCTGTATTGTGCTGGCTCTGAGAAAACTGAACCCTGATTCTGGCTAAGTCGAAGACCAGTTTGCATGGGGGTGGAAGCTGATTTTGCACCAAGTAATCCGCTATCATTCAATAGCTCTAACACATACTTCCGCTGATTAAGGACTAACCCTTTACTGGAACGGGCTACTTCAAGTCCAAGAAAGAATTTCAAGGGCCCAAGATCCTTGATCTTAAACAAATTATCCAAATGACTTTTGACTATCTTGATCTCATCAAAATTATTTCCTGCAAGAACCATATCATCCACATATACTAGGAGTGCAGTGAAAAACTTCCCATCAACCTTTGTGAAGAGTGAATGATCAGAGGACGACTGCATATATCCAAGAGAGCACAATTCCATGGTTAAACGTGCATTCCATTGCCTACTGGCTTGTTTAAGCCCATATAAGGACTTTTGCAATCTACAAACTTTCTGGCTTCCAACCACAGTAACACCTTGTGGAATAGTCATGTACACTTCCTCGGATAAATCACCATGCAAGAAAGCATTATTAATATCAAGTTGTTCCAAATGCCAATGCTGAGCTGCAGCCACTGTGAGCAACAAACGAATTGTGGTGAGCTTTGCAACAGGTGAAAATGTCTCAAAATAGTCAACTCCTTCCATTTGGTTGTACCCCTTTGCAACAAGACGAGCCTTGTACCTTGCAATGGTTCCATCTGGATTGTGTTTGATTTTATAAACCCATTTGGAACCAATAGGTCGCTTTCCTTTTGGTAAATCTACTATCTCCCAGGTTCTGTTACGATCTAAAGCATCCAGTTCTTCCTTCATGGCAGAAATCCATTCAGGGAATTGTGCAGCTTGTTTATAAGTTGTTGGCTCCACAAAGGAGCTAATATTATGGCAAAAGGAAGAATGCTCCAGTGAACATTTGGCATATGAGACAACAGATGACAAAGGGTGAGCAGTAGAAGATGAAGGAGACAGCATATGGGTAGATGAAATATTACAATGAAAATCAAGTAGATGTTTGGGTGGAAACCTTACCCGTGTAGAACGTCTAATGTCTGAACTGTCTGATACATGAGGATGTGTAGCATTATCATTAGATGGTAGATCAATGACAATAGTATCATCGGATTCTTGAGAACATGTAACATTCTCATCAGATAGCAGATCAGTAGCAGTAGTTGCATTGTGTCTAATGCCTTGGGAGTCTTCATTTGCTAAAGCTGTGTTTTCTGCAGCAGAGGAAACCTGTGCACCAGATGCATGGTCTAGAGTAACAACCTCATAGAAAGGAATCATATCTTGATTAGTAGGCCAGGGGCTTTGCTGTTGTGCTGTGGAGTCATTCATAAAAGGGAAATATTGTTCATAGAAAACAACATTTCTAGAAACAAAAATCTGCTTAGAAGATATATCATATAAGATGTACCCCTTAGTACCATCCTTATGTCCAATATATACACATTTACGTGTCCTTGGATCAAATTTCGAACGTCCTGCTATTGTGGTGGATGCAAAAGCAAGACAACCAAATGCCTTAAGGTGTATAATAACTGGTGGAGCATTATGTAGTAATTCATATGGTGACTTATTATTCAGTTTTGGTGTACTAAGCCGGTTAACCAAATGAATGGCATGAATAATGCAATAGGACCATAAACTGATTGGAAGCTTTCCTTGAAAAAGAAGAGCCCTAGCAATGTTAAGCAGGTGTTGGTGTTTTCTCTCAACTACACCATTTTGTTGAGGTGTTTCTATACAAGAGGTTTGATGAACTATTCCCTTTTGTCTAAAGAATTCAGTCATTAGAAACTCCTGCCCATTGTCACTGCGAAAGACTTTGATTTTTCTATGAAACTGGTTTTCAATTAATGCAACAAAACCAGAAATGTGTTGCCTTACTTCAGATTTAGACTTCATTAGAATTCCCCATGTATATCGAGTGCAATCATCAACAATAGTCAAAAGGAATCTATGACCATGAATAGAAGATACAGAATAAGGTCCCCAAATATCTATGTATACAAGGTCAAATGCATTGTTTGATATAGTATTGCTCAAATTGAAAGGAAGCTTCTTCTGTTTGGCCATGTGGCAGACATCACATGGAGTATCTATATGTTTACAAGTAATAAATGGATACTGTAACATCATGGCTCTTATTACAGGATTAGAACAATGACCTAAACGTAAATGCCAAACATCATTGACATGAGAATTCAAACTAGAACTGTTTTTATCAAGAAGAGACACCTTCTGAACAGTATTACAATTCAGTGTTTCATGTCTGGAGCTATCTTGATTGATTAGATACAGTCCTCTTACCAAATCAGCAGAACCAATCATCTCCATGGACTGTTGATGTTGGATGAGGCAAGTTCGATGCTGAAATGTCACATGACAATCAGTTTCTTGAATCAGTTTATGTACTGATATAAGGTTTACTCCAAATTCCTTTACATATAAAACATCTTTCAACATGAGTGTCTTAGAAATGGCTACACAACCAGATAAATGTGAAAAGACTCGTGTTCCATTAGGTAAAAATATCCCAATTGGCTCAATGTGTTTGATAGAAGATAAATTCTCAAGGTTAAAAGTAATATGATCAGTGGCTCCTGTGTCTAGAACCCACTGATTTGTTGACTTACTTGTTCCAGAATGACCATCCACACTTAATGCCTTGGTGTGCACTAAGTTACTGACATGAGAATTGGATGATATAGGATTCTGCTGTGCTTGCATGTTATGTTGGATCATTTCCATGATTGTTTGGTATTGACCCTTGGTAAAATTCTCCTTTGCATCAGTCTGTTCAGAGTTGTCAATGGTACTAACTCCCTCACTCATAGCTGAATTGGCCTTATGTCCAAAGATTCTTTGCTTATACCCAGGAGGATATCCATGCTTCTCAAAGCATGTATCCACTGTATGGCTAGTCTTTCCACAAAAGGTGCAAAGCCTGGATCCTCTTCCGCGTCCACCAGTATATCCTCTGCCCCTTCCACGAGTTTGCATACGTCTTCTTCCTTGAACCTGTTCAACAGAATTAAAGAAGATTCTTGAAGAGTCATGACTTGAAATATTACCTTCAATTTGCAATTGCCTTTCTTGTTGTGTGACAAGAGAAAACACTCGGTTGACAGAGGGAAGTGGATCCATTAACATGATTTGGGACCTCACATGGGAAAACTGATCACTAAGTCCCTTTAGAAATCGAATTGAATAGTCTCTTTCCTTGATGTTCTTAACCTCCTTTGCAATTGTGCAACATGGATGAATACACTTGCAAGTAGGAGTAGGTTGTAATGCTTCCAATTCATCCCAGAGAATCTTCAGTCGCGTGAAATAATCAGATATAGAGCTTTCTGCTTGATGTAAACGATAGATGTCATCTTGTAAATCTGATATCCTAAAAATATCAGATTGAGAGAACCTCTCCTTAAGATCTTTCCAGACGTCATAAGCCTTGTCCATCCATAAAATGGACTGTGATATTGTATTAGTAATAGAACGATGCAACCATGAAAGGACCATTGTGTTGCACCTCTCCCAAACAGCAAAACGTGGATCTGCAGCATCTGGAGCCAGAATTGTACCATTCACAAAGGACACTTTATTCTTTGAAATTAGAGCCATTGTCATTACCCTGGCCCATCCATGATAATTCTTTCCGTTCATCAGATTTGACACAAGAACAAGTGATGGATTTTCACTTGGATGTAGGTAATATGGACTTCCTGGATCTAACAAATCGATAAGACTTGTGTTCATGTTGCTACCTTCTCTATGTGAACTAATGCCTTCAGTTTCCTTCTCCATTGAAGTTTCGGAGCTCTGAATTGCTATCTTGCTTAAAGAGAAAAACGTACAGATCTGTTAGCAATTAACCGATTCAACATGCATGTAAAGATGTGAAACTTGATAGATCTAATATCAACATATCAGATCAAGATACTCATGTAAGAAGAAGAAAGTCAAGCAGATCTAATAGTAATAGATCGAATCAAATTCAACAGCAACAGATCGAGTTAGCAGATCTAACAATGACACCACAAATCAACAGCAACAGATCGATTTGATAAGAACAGATCGATTAAATCAACAGGAACAAACCGATCGAAACTACAGCAACAGGTCGGATCTACTCCAACAAGTTATAACCACATGCATGTAAGGAAAAGAAGATCAACAGCATATATCAGAGCTCCGCGCGGAGCTCTGATACCATAAAACAATGAAGAAGTAAGAGATCAGAGTGAAAATGAAAAGTCCATACTCAAAGGACCCAGTTTCTTATTGAACAGAATCGGAGAGAAAGAAGAATACAAAGAAAGTTCAAAAGACTAAGCAATAACAAAGAGAACTATACCTATTTATAACAGACACAGTAACAAACTTCTTAACAGACTAAACAACACGTAACAAACTAACAAACTCTATTAAAAGACACGTAACAAACACACTTGACACGTCATAAATTTGAGTGTCAACATCAATGCTCCAATTTGCTCAACTACATGCATCAACAACCATAGTAAGATATTGAATAAGCGAATTGAGTAAAATGCAGCGTATGAAAGTAAACTGGCCTTTGAAGGCCGATGCATGTAAGGTGTAAAACAAAAATTTTACTGCGGAACATACATGCACACATAGGTTCATGCTTTAAGACACCATGATGTTACCTTGTTTTGGCCTGATCAGTCAGGGAGATGAGATGTCAGGCTTGAAGGGTTCAAACCCTCTAATGGTGATCCACACCACCGTTCGTCAATGATGCAAGAACCCTTTCTTGAAAGCCACCAGATGAACACCACAGTGAGGCTTGCTATGCGCACAAGTGGTGAAGGTGGAGGCTAGGTATTCTGTTTGGAAAGGTGTAGTGAACTACCCTACAGAATGGTGCATAGATGGAGGAGAGTTGGCTAGGTTTTTCACAAAACCCTAAGGTGAGGAACAAGTCATATTTATGCGCACCCTTGGAGAGGAGGAGGGAATTCCATCATTCAAAATGAAAAACAAACTTTCAAACTTCTTTGAAAGTTGCGCATGGAACAGTGTGATAAGGTGGAGCTGTTGTAAAACTAACTTTGCCAACAACCTCCAATCTTATCCACATGATATTAAATTCAAAATAATTTAAACTTAAATTCATAAACTATCATATAGTATATAGTTCTCATGCGCATAATTCAGCCCTAGAAAGGGTCCAAATACATTGAGTAGTTGCATTCAAAATTTGAATCAACTCACCCACTGATTCCCTCAACCACCAAATCTGAATGGAGGTTTGTTTTAAGTGATAAGATAACACTCTTATCACCTAAAAGTTGCGCACCAAACAGCCAAGGGAGAGCCTCCAAAGATGCTTCTTCATCCAAGGAATATGCTCCAATAAGATCATGTCTTATCCTTTTGTTATGAAACAACTTTTCAAAACCAATTCAAATTCGAATTCAAACACTTGAATTCAAACGTTCAAATTCAAAATTCAAAATTTCAAATTTCAAATTCAAAATTCGAATTTCAAAATTCAAATTCAAATTCAAATCTCAAATTTCAAATTTCAAATTTCAAATTCAAAATTCGAATTTCGAAATTCAAATTCTAAATTCAAATTTCAAAATTCAAATTTCAAATTCAAAATTCGAAATTCAAATATTTGATTATTAATTTAACTAATTAAATTAATTAGTAATGGCTTGGACTATCCAAGCCCATTACTAAACTCCATGCACCACCCACCCTTTTAGGTGGGCTTCCAAACAGTTTCTTGGGCTAATAACATTATTAGGCCCAATACCTTTAAAGCTAGTCCATCATGACTACAAGGTGTTAGTGTGTGACCCATTAGGTCCAACTTAGCTACTGACATAACTGGGCTTGGGCCCAACAAGCCCACAACCCAATTAATGACAACACAGAGCACTAGCAATGCTTTGTTGCCCCAGAACTAGTCAGATTAATGACTTGATCAACCTATTGCACATATTTGGTTACCGTATGTATTTCCCTTCGTCTCGGTTATCTTCCCATTAACCTAGGGTAAGGAAATGTATCAACCCCTGCGGTTTAGGGTAAGCTTTATTCGAAATAGGGAATCTTCAATTTACTGACTCTAAAGGCAGATCATCTCATGATCTCTTTTACTATGCATAGATTCCCGAGTCCCTGTAAATGCCATCCCGATTTCTCCGGTTTACAGATAACCTAATCTCTCACAGAGATTTGACGAATTCCTTCAGCTTATTACCCTAGCCCTGTGCCCTTTAAGGACACGCCCAACAGTATACCTATGAGTCTCCATGTTTCAGGCAGACGAGGCATACAATCAAAACATGCCTTCAAGAACACAGTCTAGGTAATAACTTCTGGTCTAAGGAAAGACATACCCAAACATAAAGAGATTACTCTAATGACACTATCTGTGAGATTTCCTCATAGAGTCTCTTTTTGGGTCTGTTCAGTGCGAGCTATACTCTTATAGGTCCACCCACGACTTTAGCTAAGATATCTCCATATCTGCAGCTCATGAGGTCTTTACCTTGTATCCATATACAAGTAGATAAGTTGTACTAGTCTTTACTCGAGATCACTGATCCCCAAACTCAGTGTCTCTAGACTAGGAACATATAATTAGGAATAGACATGCAATATCCTTGAATCCTCATGATCGTGATCTCATCACAGATACTCAAGAGATACCTGTTCTATTCCAAGGGGTTTATCCAGTTCGTTCATATAATATTAACAGTAATATCGAGACACAATATGAAACTGAATAAATAGTGCTTTCATTTATTTGCGACAAACAAAGTTCTACATCTAGTGTCCTTTATTTAATCAAAAGATTGTCTCTAGGACACCCATATGCTAACAAGCTCCCACTTGGCCTAGAGCCAATCAGACCTAAGTCGTATGCCCAAAGCCTCATAATGACTATCATGTTTTCTCTGAGAAACAGCCTTTGTCAGAGAATCGGCCAGGTTATCGTCTATGGGAACATAATCCATTTTTACATCATTCCTATCAATGATTTCTCTAATCAAATGATATCTGCGGAGCACGTGTTTAGATCTTTGATGAGACCTAGGTTCCTTTGACTGCGCAATGGCTCCAGTGTTGTCGCAAAGCAACTGTATGGGCTCATCCACGCTTGGAACCACCCTTAGTTCATTTACGAACTTCTTGATCCACAATGCCTCCTTAGCTGCTTCTGAAGCAGCTATGTATTCAGCCTCTGTCGTTGAGTCTGCTGTTGTCTCCTGCTTGGAACTTTTCCAAGACACTGCCCCACCATTTAAGGTGAATACGAATCCTGACTGTGACTTGCAGTCATCTTTGTCACTCTGAAAGCTGGCATCAGTGAACCCTTTCACTGCTAACTCATTAACCCCACCATAGACCAGAAACGCATCCTTAGTTCTTCTTAAGTATTTAAGGATGGTTTTGACTGCCGTCCAGTGACCCTCTCCAGGGTCTGACTGGTATCTGCTCGTAATGCTTAAAGCATATGAGACATCTGGTCTCGTACATATCATGGCATACATGATGGATCCAATAGCCGAAGCGTATGGAATTCCACTTATGCGATCCTTCTCAGGCTGTGACTTAGGACACATAGCCCTTGATAGGTGTACCCCATGACTGACAGGAAGAAAACCCCTTTTCGACCCTTCCATGCTAAACCTCTTTAGCATCTTGTCAACGTACGTGGATTGAGATAAACCCAGCAGCCTCTTGGATCTATCTCTATAGATCTTTATACCGAGTATAAAGGCTGCCTCTCCCAAATCCTTCATGGTAAAGTTTTCTGAAAGCCACTCTTTCGTTATTTTTAATGTGGGGATGTCATTTCCTATTAGCAATATGTCATCTACATAGAGCACTAGGAAGACGACATTACTCCCACTTACCTTTCTGTAAACACAAGGTTCATCCTCGTTCTTGATAAAACCGTTACTCTTAACGACTTCATCAAAACGTATATTCCAACTCCTTGATGCTTGCTTTAGCCCATATATTGACCTTTGTAGTTTGCATACCATATGCTCCTGATCTTTGTTTCAAAGCCTTCAGGTTGTGTCATGTACACTTCCTCCTTCAAGAACCCATTCAAGAAGGCGGTCTTGACATCCATTTGCCAAATTTCATAGTCGTGGTATGCTGCTATTGCAAGCATGATCCTAATAGATTTGATCATGGCAACTGGTGAAAAAGTTTCATCATAGTCAACTCCTTGTCTTTGACGATACCCTTTCGCCACCAACCTAGCTTTGTAGGTCTGAACGTTGCCATCTGCATCAGTCTTTCTTTTAAAGACCCATTTATTACCGATAGGAACTATTCCTTGTGGTTTAGGAACCAAGGTCCATACCTTGTTCTGATACATCGAATCCATTTCAGATTCCATGGCTTCAAGCCATTTTGAGGAGTCAACATCTTTGACCGCCTCCTCGTAGTTACTTGGTTCATCATCCTCAACAGTTTGCTGATTCTCAATCACAAACCCGTACCTTTCAGGTGGATGGATGACCCTTATAGATCTACGGAGTTGTGTGTTTACTTCTCCATTGGAGAACGTCGCCTGCGGAGCAGACTCGGGTTCCTCAATCTATTCTTGTGGATCTTGCACTTCTTCAAGATCAATCTTACTCCCACTGCCTCCTTGAGAGCTCAAATCCTTCTCAAGGAACTCAGCATTCTTTGAAACAAACACTTTGTGTTCTTCCATGGAGTAGAAGTAGTATCCCTTTGTACCTTTAGGATACCCCACAAATAGACATTTAGTACTCTTAGCACTAAGCTTGTCTGATGTCAACGCTTTGACATAAGCTGGCGATCCCCATACCCTGAGGTAACTCAGGTTGGGTCGCTTACCACTCCATATCTCATATGGTGTGGTCTGAACAGATTTAGACGGTACCCTATTTAGAAGGTATGCCGCTGTGTCTAAGGCATATCCCCAAAACGGTTTTGGAAGTTGAGTCTCACTCATCATAGACCTAACCATGTCTAACAAGGTCCTGTTTCTCCTTTCGGAGACACCGTTTTGGTGTGGTGTGTAAGGAGCGGTAAATTGTGAGAGAATTCCATTTTCTCTCAGATAACCCTGAAACTCGTGGCTCAAATATTCACCACCATGATCTGATCGTAATGTCTTAATCATCTTGCCACGCTGTTTCTCCACTTCATTCCTAAACTCTTTGAACTTTTCAAAAGCTTCAGATTTATATCTCATTAGGTATATATACCCAAATCTTGATTTGTCATCTGTAAAGGTAATGAAATAAGAATATCCACCTCTAGCCTCAATAGACATTGGGCCACATACATCAGTATGAATGAGTTCTAATAACTCACTAGCCCTATGACTCTCAAGCCCTTTGGGCTTTTGTTGAATCATTTTCCCAGCTAGACAAGATTCACACTGTCCATAGGATTCCAAATCCATGGAGTCCAGGTATCCATCTCTATGCATCCTAGACAATCTTGTTTCATTTATGTGCCCTAGTCTACAGTGCCAAATATAAGATTGATTATCCGTCCTAGGTCGTTTCACATCTATATTGAGCACTTCATTTCCCATTTCCAACACATACAATCCATTTATTAAAGAAGCAGTACCGTAAACCATATCATTCAAAATGATAGAAAAAGTACCATCCCTAATACTGAAAGTATATCCATCTTGTTCTAAACAAGAAATTGAAATAATGTTTCTAGAAATTTGCGGAACATAAAGACAATTATTCAAATGCAATAAAAGGCCCGTAGGCAAAATAAGGTCAGCATCTCCAACTAAATGAGCAGCAACTCTTGCTCCATTACCAACGCGGAGATCCACCTCGTTTCTATCCAATCTCCTTGGGCTCCTAAGTACCTGCAACATATTGCAGATATGAGAACCGCATCCGGTATCCAATACCCATGAGGATGGATTAACATAAGAATAATTTATCTCAATCATGAAAATACCTGAGGCAGAAGCATCACCATGCTTCTTGTCCTTCACATTGTTCAGGTAGTCTGGACAATTCCTTTTCCAGTGGCCTTTCTTGTCACAATGGAAGCACTCAGCATCACCCTTGTCCTTAGGTGCCTTCTTACCCTTCTTCTTGCCCTTCTTCTTCTTGGATTTACCTTTGGCCTTAAGGGGGTCACCTTTTGCAGGCTCCTTACCCTTTCCCTTGGCCTTGCTAGGCCCACCAATCAAAAGAGCCTGTGTCCTATCCTTCTTGATAGACACTTCAGCTGTTGTTAACATGCTTAACAACTCAGGCAAGCTCACTTGCATCCCATGCATATTGTAATTCATGATGAATTGACTGAAGGAAGGTGGAAGTGAGGTGAGGACTAAGTCATTACTTAGCTCGGCATCCATGATGAAGCCTAGGTTTCCTAGCTTCTCAATCAGCCCGATCATCTTGAGAACATGGCTGGCAACAGACATGCTCTCAGTCATCCTACAAGAGAACAGTTCTCTTGAGGCCTCATACCTCTCATGCCTGCCTTTAATATCATACAACTCCTTGAGATGTACGATAATAGAGGGAGCATCCATATGCTCATGCTGCTTTTGCAGTTCAGGCGACATGGATGCCAACATGATGCATACTGCCATCACATTGTCATCCAAGTGTTGTTGGTGGGTTACGAAATCAAATTCCGCAAACCCTTCTTCCCCTTCCCGTGGAGCTACGGGTATTACAGCATCTAAAACGTAGGCAATCTTTTCGGCCCTTAGAACTATTCTTAGGTTCCGATACCAGTCCATAAAATTCGAACCGGTCAGTTTATTCGTATCGAGTATTGAACGCAGTGACAGTGGATTAGTCATACTATAAGCTGAAAAGGATGTAAAGATAGTTTTAGTTAATATACGGTTATGTAGTTAAAAGCAAATTATTAAAGACTTGAAATAATTTGCCCCTCCCACTATTTTATCTAAGTCAATGACCCTTCCTTTTGACTTAGGGTTAATCTACTTTAGATTTTACCTTAGTGGGATTAAGAGTGCGATTATTTATTTTAACCTCCGTCTGAGACCGCAAGATTAATTTAAATAAAGGGTTGATCTTTATCAACAGTATCTCATACCCTCTCTTAACATTAGGTTGATAACTCTTTGTCACTTAGTGGTGCATCTCATGCAACCAACCTAGCACCATTACCCTAAGCACATAAGCCCGGCTGTGCCTGCAACTTATGTCTTAGTTAAGCATTAAACCAGCACCCTAAGTGTCTTACACTTCAAACACTGCTCTAGCCCAACGAAATAGTGGGTCCCAACTGAGTTGTGGAGCACCACTACGTAGAAGAGTTTTGAGTAGCATTGGTGGTGGGAGATAATCATATGCTTAATTATTTATTCCTTTTAAGGGTTCCTTTTATCTTGGGGTTAATTAGGTCCCATCAAACGCATATTGTAAGTTATCATGCTAGTCGTTACCTATGTCAAACATCTATCGGTATACACTAGTCGTTATTGGACAAACATAATAACCATACAAACGCGATTTGCCCAATTTATGCATACTAGACGTTCTAATCATACATACATATAAACAGTTTATATTGAGATAGCCATGGTGCTCGCGCTTTTGTCCTTTTTGCTTCTTTAAGCAACGGCCGCTTGTCGTCTATACGCCATTAGCCTATTTCTCTAATTACAAATAATTAAAGAAACTCCATAACACTTTGAAGGAACAAAATTACAAAATTTAAATTACAAATATACTTGTAAATTAAAATGCGCGATTACACATAAATTTAAAATTCAAAAAATTCAAATCCGGGCACCATGACCATCCCCTTCCTGTTTGTACCTGAAAAGTTCAAAACTTGCAAACACAAACATTATATTATCACATAACATTTTCACATGTATTTTGACATTTAACATTTAAACATCAAAATAACATCAAGATTCATAATCTTAAATTTCTCATTGGCCGAATTTAAAAACAATTTCAATTCAAATTTTGTTAATTCTTTCTTAAAGAAAACAAAATTAAACCATGCATGTAGCCATATATCCCTACATGGCCGAATCATATAGGTAACTATATGATAAATTTGTCACAAAATTTCATGCATGACACAATTCATGGAGAAAAAATAAGAAATCATTCAAGGTACTCTTAGTACCTTCCATGGCCGAATCTACCCTTTCAAAAAGGGTGTTCCTTTTAGAACTTTCATAAAGAAAAGAAACTAAACCATGATGCATAATGTTTTATGAACACAGAATCAAATTTTCATGTTCATAAAAACAAAAACTTTAACACTTTAAAGGATTTGTGATTCAAAATCCACATGCAGAATTTAAACTTTAACCCTTTAAAGATTTTTGACCGTGAAATACTCTTTTCACAAACAAGGTACCATCACCCGTCGATGGTAAAGCTACCAGGCTCTGATACCACTTGAAAGTAAACTGGCCTTTGAAGGCCGATGCATGTAAGGTGTAAAACAAAAATTTTACTGCGGAACATACATGCACACATAGGTTCATGCTTTAAGACACCATGATGTTACCTTGTTTTGGCCTGATCAGTCAGGGAGATGAGATGTCAGGCTTGAAGGGTTCAAACCCTCTAATGGTGATCCACACCACCGTTCGTCAATGATGCAAGAACCCTTTCTTGAAAGCCACCAGATGAACACCACAGTGAGGCTTGCTATGCGCACAAGTGGTGAAGGTGGAGGCTAGGTATTCTGTTTGGAAAGGTGTAGTGAACTACCCTACAGAATGGTGCATAGATGGAGGAGAGTTGGCTAGGTTTTTCACAAAACCCTAAGGTGAGGAACAAGTCATATTTATGCGCACCCTTGGAGAGGAGGAGGGAATTCCATCATTCAAAATGAAAAACAAACTTTCAAACTTCTTTGAAAGTTGCGCATGGAACAGTGTGATAAGGTGGAGCTGTTGCAAAACTAACTTTGCCAACAACCTCCAATCTTATCCACATGATATTAAATTCAAAATAATTTAAACTTAAATTCATAAACTATCATATAGTATATAGTTCTCATGCGCATAATTCAGCCCTAGAAAGGGTCCAAATACATTGAGTAGTTGCATTCAAAATTTGAATCAACTCACCCACTGATTCCCTCAACCACCAAATCTGAATGGAGGTTTGTTTTAAGTGATAAGATAACACTCTTATCACCTAAAAGTTGCGCACCAAACAGCCAAGGGAGAGCCTCCAAAGATGCTTCTTCATCCAAGAAATATGCTACAATAAGATCATGTCTTATCCTTTTGTTATGAAATAACTTTTCAAAACCAATTCAAATTCGAATTCAAACACTTGAATTCAAACGTTCAAACATTCAAATTCAAAATTCAAAATTTCAAATTCAAGATTTCAAATTTCAAATTCAAAATTCGAATTTCAAAATTCAAATTCAAATCTCAAATTTCAAATTTCAAATTCAAAATTCGAATTTCGAAATTCAAATTCTAAATTCAAATTTCAAAATTCAAATTTCAAATTCAAAATTCGAAATTCAAATATTTGATTATTAATTTAACTAATTAAACTAATTAGTAATGGCTTGGACTATCCAAGCCCATTACTAAACTCCATGCACCACCCACCCTTTTAGGTGGGCTTCCAAACAGTTTCTTGGGCTAATAACATTATTAGGCCCAATACCTTTAAAGCTAGTCCATCATGACTACAAGGTGTTAGTGTGTGACCCATTAGGTCCAACTTAGCTACTGACATAACTGGGCTTGGGCCCAACAAGCCCACAACCCAATTAATGACAACACAGAGCACTAGCAATGCTTTGTTGCCCCAGAACTAGTCAGATTAATGACTTGATCAACCTATTGCACATATTTGGTTACCGTATGTATTTCCCTTCGTCTCGGTTATCTTCCCATTAACCTAGGGTAAGGAAATGTATCAACCCCTGCGGTTTAGGGTAAGCTTTATTCGAAATAGGGAATCTTCAATTTACTGACTCTAAAGGCAGATCATCTCATGATCTTTTTTACTATGCATAGATTCCCGAGTCCCTGTAAATGCCATCCCGATTTCTCCGGTTTACAGATAACCTAATCTCTCACAGAGATTTGACGAATTCCTTCAGCTTATTACCCTAGCCCTGTGCCCTTTAAGGACACGCCCAACAGTATACCTAGAGTCTCCATGTTTCAGGCAGACGAGGCATACAATCAAAACATGCCTTCAAGAACACAGTCTAGGTAATAACTTCTGGTCTAAGGAAAGACATACCCAAACATAAAGAGATTACTCTAATGACACTATCTGTGAGATTTCCTCATAGAGTCTCTTTTTGGGTCTGTTCAGTGCGAGCTATACTCTTATAGGTCCACCCACGACTTTAGCTAAGATATCTCCATATCTACAGCTCATGAGGTCTTTACCTTGTATCCATATACAAGTAGATAAGTTGTACTAGTCTTTACTCGAGATCACTGATCCCCAAACTCAGTGTCTCTAGACTAGGAACATATAATTAGGAATAGACATGCAATATCCTTGAATCCTCATGATCGTGATCTCATCACAGATACTCAAGAGATACCTGTTCTATTCCAAGGGGTTTATCCAGTTCGTTCATATAATATTAACAGTAATATCGAGACACAATATGAAACTGAATAAATAGTGCTTTCATTTATTTGCGACAAACAAAGTTCTACATCTAGTGTCCTTTATTTAATCAAAAGATTGTCTCTAGGACACCCATATGCTAACAGCGTAGTGGTATCAAATGAAGGGATTTGGCTTGGGTTTGAAGTTGGCGTAAACGAATGCCTAGCAGAGAACCACAAGCAAATAGGAAAAGAAAACTTGCAAAATTGGTGGAAATGCGGATTTTCCTCTTTCTCTGTCATTAACTCATCGTGACAATGAAATTAGATTCTCATCAGAAAGAGACTAATAAAGATAGATCCCACATGTAATCAAAACAAAAAGAACTTATATCCCATTTATATCATACTCACTCCGCATAGTCCGTTTAAATTTGAACTGCATTCATAACAAAAATAAAGAAATTTTAGACACTGCAGAGTGTGACAGATTCCCTGCCTGCAGAGTGTTTTTTTTGGTATATTGCCAGGTATCCCCATTCAATCTTCTCCGGGCACCATGCCCTCGAGGTACGGCCCGTTTGGGCTAGCCCCTCATTATGACAATGAGTGTATTAAGCTTCGTAACCGGAGAAAGGACGAGACTAATCCCCAACTGAAGATTTTTGGCTTATCCTCTGGCCCCCAAAGATTTTCCAAGAAACTGTTTGAGACAAGGTTTGATCCCTGCACCAAGCAATCCCTTGAGAGCTCAACGAAGGGATTATGATTTTTGTATGATTATGATTTTTTCATTCTTCATGTTAAATAAAACATAAGGTTATCCATTTCTTTCTCCTTTGGGTACAAGTTCTCCTACTCACTTTTACTGATGAAGCTTGTCTTATACTGTATAACATTACCCTACTCAAAAAGCTAATATTCAAATTTCAAAATCCCATTGCTTGCTAGCAGACAGAATCTTTGGAAATACTATTTGTGTCTATATGAAAAATATAGAACCCCTTGCGTTAGAAATGAATCAATCTCTATAATGAAAAGATTGGAGCCAAATTAAAGTGTAAAAAACTGCTGTGCAATTTTCAGAAATCAAACATAAGGACCCCTTTTAAAATGGATGTTTTCATTCACTTCTTCGTGTACGAATCCAACAATTGTTAATTTAGAAAATCTTGTATTACCAACTCACTACCTATCTAATCATTATTGGATCAATATTTTTTTTTTTCAATTTTTTTTTAACATTCTCTCTATTCGATTCATTGGTGATTAGATATGTAATAAGTTAGTAATAAAAAATTTTAGTAGTAAGAATATCCTTCATGACAACATTTGTCATGTTCTACTGTTCTTAAAATTTTAAATTATTAATTTAATACATAAGAGTTAAGGTCGACTGACTCATGTGTCCGTTACATGCACGTCTTTCCCACAGTTTCCGCTCAATTGATTTCTTGTCTCTAGTGAGACATTTTGTGTGTGTGTGAGATAGTGTGTTAGAAACGAAAAGATAAGGTTCCATTTCATCCACAAAATTGTAGTGGTAGTAGGCATATGAATACATGGACACAGCTCATCTCAATAACCCTTTTCTGGGGTCGGGCACAAAACGTCAAAATTGAAGTTAGCTTAAGGAAAGGAAATCTATCTCTGAACTAGACCAACAATTTCTCTATCATGCTTGAGTACTTCCTCGTTGCTTCTGATGCTGATGCATTATTATTGCCGACAACAAACATTAGTTACGTAAGTTCTTCATAATCTGTATGTCCCCTTATAATATATATATTCGAATTGAAACGGGAAGCATATTTAGCCATATCTTTTGTTCAGGTGGTTGGTAATCCCACACTGCATGTGCTGTGACCCAAGTTAATGTGTGAAAAAACAATGTTAAATAATTATGAGAGGATAATTTGTATTTAAAAATTAATTAAATAATATAAGCAAATTTATAAAATGTACTTAAGAAATCGAAACACGAAGTTAAAGTGTACTATATAAAAACATAAGAATGAAAGAAGGAAAAATTCAAGACATATATCCTTTAAACAATTTGCCCTCTTTATGATGTTGTTCAAGAGTGAATGACAACCATTTCTTATGATAGAATAAATCATTTTTTATTTGTTGATAACACTCTCGAACAAATAGGATCGGTAGATTCAACCTTGTCTAAATTTAAAAATAAAAAATAAAAAAATTGACATAGTTTAGAAGTATATCATTTATAGTGATTTACTTCCTCATTTATAAACATGACTTATCATGATAAATTATATTTGTTCGGTGGTGAAGAGTTATGTGTATTCGATGGTGAAAAGACACAACTTTTCATATTTAACTTTTTATTTATAACACTTAAATTTTATAAAACTTCTAACAATTAAGCGTACCAGGTCAATCATAGTATTAACTAATAAATACCTTAATAATTTTAAAAAAAAAAAAGGAAAAAGATTTCTCATATTGCATGAGAAATCTCCTCTCCTACCACTCTCACTTTAATGATGTCCGTACCAATCACTTTTTTATTTTTTATTTTTTCTTTAAGGTGGGCCCCATCCCTTTCTCTTTCTGTTAAAAAACTTGTCTTTTTCTCATGCAACATGAGAAATTGCAAGCAAAAAAAAAAATATACCTTAATAATTAATTTTATGATTGGTATAATATTTCACATTTTTTAATAAGTGTTCTAGGGACAAAATGTTAATTAAGAAGTATTTCGTAACTTCTATAATAAAACATGATTGATGAATAAAATTTTTAAATTATTCAAAAAATAATTCAGTAAATTATTTTTATAATTTCAAAATATTTATTTCTCTTTTATTTAATATCTTCCATTTAATAAATCCTCCTAAATCTAATGACTAATAATGGCACTCTTCAACAGAGCATCCTTAAAAAAAAAAAAAAAAATTGTTAGCACATAACATAACACAGAAAACTCTCCATTGTATATTGAACAGAGCATCTTTACCGACCATAAGGTATTTGAATTGAGTCAACTAGATTAAGATAGTATTTGCCCATCAAGCAAATGATATTGTTAAATTAGAATGTGGAAAAATATGAAAAGTTGAACAGTTTTTTAGACTTAGTTATAAAAAAAACGAGCAGAAAGAACGGTCCAAGACTAATGAAAGCAAAAACTTCCTCCGAGCCACTCACCCAAAGTGGACCTCAAGCTTTTTCTTATCTTGTGCAAATTAAACAAGAGCCAAGAGAATATTTGAAATTCTTTATATATTTTCATCCACGAAAAACCCAGTTTGCTGGAGAAGCCAGAAATTACCATAAAACCAATGGCTAGCATGCACCCTTGGTAGGGTTTGTCTTAAGTCTGCAACACAAATCCACTCATCATTTATCATTGCAATAAGTTTCCAATATTAGAAAAACAATAATTCAAGTAAAAAATTTAGATGTTCCTTCATCTTTTTTTGGGGTTAAAATGTCCATTACAATACAAAACATCTCACCAATTATCATTGTAATAAGATTCCAATATTAGAAAAACAAGAATTCAAGTAGAAAATTTAGATGAACTCAACATATGTTCATCTCAATTTCAGTAATTTGGATTAAACAAGCAAACTTTGCCAAATTTCAGCTTAACCAAACTCTGGGAAACAAGCATTCATTAAGGCTTACTTTTGTACCTAAATCAGTTGACGGCCAAAGACTAATTCGTGTAAAGATCACCGAGTTGGATTTTATTTCTACCAACAACATTTTTCATACACACAACCAGAAATCAGATCCTGTCAGCGTACTTAAGGGACTCATCCATCTATCAACTGTGCAGTTATTGGTTATCACCTCCTTTAATTTAGCATAGAATACAAAAGTTGGAACTCTTCGCTTTCAAGGGATGAATAATCTCTAAGCCACCATGTTGATTAACCTTCAGTTTTGTCCACAAACACATCCAGATAATTATCTGAAAAAAAAGGAGGGTAGAGGGAAAAGTAAGGAGATTAAAATTAGGGTAATGTATTTCTCATATTATTGGAGAGGAGAAAAGTTTTCTACACACTCAAATTTATAGTGGGGCCCACACATAAAAAAGAAAGAAAACAAAAAAAGTTATTGCACGCAAAACGAACTCTCACTGACATGAGAAAGCGTTCTAGAACTCTTTTTCTCTTTAAAGTTATGTAATTTTCGTATATCAAAAAAGAATTTTCATTTTTTTTTAAGCTTAGCCACATAATTTTTCTTTGCTCTCCTTTAAACTCAAATGATCTAGAGAATAAAATTGCCGTAGGAGGATTACAGTTAAAAACTGAAGTCGGCCTGTTTTCGGTTAGATAAGAATGGAATAGGTGGAAACACGTAAGCAAGTGTCAAACACAGCCAACTAGTTTTGATTTTTTGCACTTTTCCACTTTTCAAACTTGAACCCACCAATGTTGTTAACTTCAATTCTCAAACTCGAGTTGCTTTTTTAATATATAAATAAACACGAGTCGTCTTAACCAATCTAGAAATTCCTATATATATTCATTCTCCCTCAATCAATCTTCAACTGCAAAAACAGATACAGAAAAAGAATAATAATAAAAAAATGGCTCTAACTCTTCGTTCTTCAATTTCTTTCATTAATTTGAAAGAAACCAAAGTCCTAAAAGCTTTTGACGACGTTTCTGCCAAAGTTTTCTTTCCAAAAATTAAGCCATCTTTACGTCTCAGAGTAAAGAGTTGTATGCAAGAAGCAAATCTCACACGGGACAACAACTTCAACGACTCAGAAGAAATATCGAGAAACGAGAAATGGGAGAAGGTTCATGTGCCATCTGTTGCTCATAACCAGAATGATTCGATGAGGGTACCCGTGTTTGTGATGCTGCCATTAGACACGGTAACAATGGGAGGAAATTTGAATAAGCCAAGAGCAATGAATGCTAGTTTGATGGCCCTGAAGAGTGCAGGAGTTGAAGGAGTAATGGTAGATGTTTGGTGGGGTTTGGTGGAAAAAGATGGGCCTTTGAAGTATAACTGGGAAGCCTATGCTGAGCTTGTGGAGATGGTACAAAAGCATGGCTTGAAGCTTCAGGTCGTTATGTCTTTCCATCAATGTGGAGGAAATGTTGGAGACTCCTGCAGGTATGAGAAAGTACTCATTTTTAAGTTACATTTTTGTTTTTTAGTACAAACATTTTATGTTACTTATTAAATATGTTTTGTGGTTTTTTTGTCCCTTGTTTAATTTTAATGTTGAGAAAGAAATTCCATAATCCTGTTAAATGAAGAATTTTAAAGAGATCCACTTGTGGATCCTTGTGAATATGTATCTGTGCCATACAAATCTTTTTAAATGAAACCATTTAAAAAGGTGGTTATTTTATACTTGTTTAATTTTAATGTTATAGCTTCCATAATGCTTTAAATTTTATACTCAGAGATCCACTTGTGGATCCAAATAAAAAAAGTATTTATACAAATCTTTTTGCCACAGCTGCAAATTTTAAAGAGGATCCACTTGCGGATCCTTGTGAATATGTATATGTGGCAGATAAATCTTTTTGCCACGGCCGCAGAAAAATGGAACCCTTTCGTGAAAGGCTTATTTTATACTCTTAAATATGATGATATAGCTGATTGCTTATTTTATACTCATAGTCCTGAAAGACCAAATAAAAAAATTTCCTGTGACTAATTTACTTTTTGTTGGATTTTTTAGCATTCCTCTACCCCCATGGGTGCTGGAAGAAATCAGCAAGAACCCTGACCTGGTTTACACAGACAGATCAGGGAGGAGGAATCCTGAATACATCTCATTGGGTTGTGACTCAATGCCTGTTCTAAGAGGAAGAACGCCTATTCAGGTGTACTCTGATTACATGAGAAGCTTCCGTGACAGATTCAGAGATTATTTGGGCAGTGTTATCATAGTAAGTACTACTACACCAACTTGTGCTACAATTTTGGTGTTAGTCGTAAGAGTATTGGAGTATTAATTAAGTACATTATCAACCACACATGTTTATAAAATATTAGGAGGGGTATCAAATATGATGACTAATTATCAAATCATGGTACTAAAAGTAGTCCTTTCTTTCACCTTTGAAGTTTCAACCATATCCATATATATATATATCAAGGTTAGTTATAAAAGGAATGGAAGGAGAGAACTTATGATTGAAAGTAAACTAGGACTTGATGCATATGTTGACAGATTTGAAGTTCTAAGACCAAATTCATTTGCAGGAAATCCAAGTGGGGATGGGTCCTTGTGGAGAGCTTAGATATCCATCTTATCCAGAAAGCAATGGAACTTGGAGGTTTCCTGGAATTGGAGAATTCCAGTGCTATGACAAGGTACGAAAAAAATAAAGCATTAATTTTAAACTAATTTTTCAAAAATGTTGCAAAAGCATGCTTATAAAGGGGGCGAACTGGAACAGTGGTAAACCTGTTCTTTCATGACTGAAAGGTTATGAATTCGAATCCAGGAAACAACATCTTTGCAATTATGCAAGGGTAAGGCTGCGTACAAGGGTTGCTTCCACCCCACACTCGCTAGTCGGGTTTAACGGGGAGTGAATTATTATTATTTTTTTTGGCAAAAGCGTGCTTATGTTACAAATGTTTCATAACAATTGTATCCTTGATCTCCAGCTACATGTGATGTTACAGAATCTCAAGATATCTAGTTATTTAAATGATTTCTCTCCCTCTTTTTGTTTCCCGTGTGTTTACTTAAATGGCTTCTTTGTCTCACAGTACATGAGAGCTTCCTTGGAAGCTTCAGCTGAGGCCATTGGGAAGAGAGACTGGGGAAGAAGTGGACCCCATGACTCAGGCCAATACAATCAATTTCCTGAGGATACTGGATTTTTCAAAAGGGAAGGAACATGGAATTCTGAATATGGACAATTCTTCCTGGATTGGTACTCCACTAAACTTCTTGAACATGGTGAGAGAATCCTTGTATCTGCCAAAGGCATATTCCAAACATCTGGGGTTAAACTATCTGCTAAAGTAGCTGGAATTCATTGGCATTACAAGGCAAGATCACATGCAGCTGAACTAACTGCTGGCTACTATAACACACGGTTTCGTGATGGATATTTACCAATAGCCCAAATGATGGCAAAACATGGAGTTGTCTTCAATTTCACTTGCATGGAAATGAAAGACAATGAACAACCTGAACATGCTAATTGCTCACCAGAAGGATTAGTTCATCAAGTAAAGATTGCAACCAATGCAGCAGGAGCAGAACTTGCAGGGGAAAATGCATTGGAGAGATATGATTCAGATGCATATGCTCAAGTTTTGACAACAAGTAGGTCACAATCTGGTTGTGGATTAACTGCATTTACTTATCTAAGAATGAATAAGAGGTTGTTTGAGGGTGATAATTGGAGGCACTTAGTGGAATTTGTAAAAAACATGTCTGAAGGTGGTAGGAGACAAAGGTTCCCAGACTCTGATTCTTATGGGACTGATCTTTATGTTGGCCACATCAAAGAAATTCAGAAGAAGCAAGCTCAAGAAATTGCTCTTGTGTGAACATAGAAAGCATCATGTTGAGTGGTCACTGTATAGTATAGTTAAAAGCATCATAATTTTTATGGAAAAATTGAAGTAGATAGAATTATGTAGGTATACGCAATAAAAATGGCATATTCCATGCCAAAAACCTGAGATGATCATGAAATTATTATTTTATTTCATGTTAATTTATGTAACTCCAAACTATTAACGGAGAAATATAAAGTAAGTGCTGTTCGGTTAATTCCCAGAAACGCATCTTATCTGTTCCACGTTAATTCATTTGATCATTTTCAATCTTTAACATATGCATAAAACAAGAGCATTTAAAACTTTTCAGAGAAAAATGAAAAATCTATTCACTTAATTTGATTATTCCTTGGCGTTTCAGCATTCAATTCCAGACTAATACAATCTTTTAATGGGAGTCTGAGCCCAAACCCAACAGGGAGCCTAGCTACATCTTTAACACTCAATTTGGGTCTTGTGCCATTAACTCGACACTAGGTGGTTGATGCCCATGATCAACATGGGCGACTTCAACTTCTAATTCTGCAGAATGTGATTCCATAAAAACCTAGAACAGCAAAATTTGGAGATCAAAACAAGGTATACACATACCTGAATTAAAGAAATTATTACTCGATGAGCTAGACGTATTATCCGAGACATCAATAAGAGGGCTTTTACTATCAAAAACTTGACACCCTCTTGATGGGGGCAACTACCTAAGACGAGATTGGCCATAAAATCATTGTCTAGTTAAATAAATTTAGAACTCATACACAAGAAAAGCAAGGCTCTGATTTAGGATTTGCCGAACTTATGTTTGCAATTGGCAAAGGTATACTAATTCCTGATGATTGATTCTCAACAACATGAAAAGTTCAAGGGTGACCAGATATTGGGAGTGTGTTGGAAACCCTATAAATAGGAGACAAAGCTTGCGATTATGATCTAATCTCCATCTTACTATTATGTTGTCACATCATATTGGCTAACACTGTTATTTATTGTGTACAATGATATGCTATATCAAGTTATCTAATTCTTAGATATCTAGAGAGAGTCAATATCGATCTACTAGCTCTTGGTTAGACAATTTTGTTATCAAGACAAAACAGAGAAAAACATTCATATCGGTTGTTATCACTTTTGGGAAGATGAAAGTGTAGGTTACGGTTTATTTTAAGTTGTTTCTTTGGCCATGATTTATATTTCTAATGTTTGGGACAATATAGTCATAATTCTATTTGGTCAACTAAGGCTTATTTGTTACTTCGATTTCTTCGAACTAACCAGAACAATTGTCACGAGCCCAAAGTAGCATTATGCATGATTCAATTCGGTTCGCTTTACTGAATTGTAAAAAAAAAAAAAAAAAGCAATTCAGTTCTAAAAATGAATTGGTTTGTTAGTTTATTCAGTTGTGAACTACTTCATGACCACTTCGGTTTAGTTCATAATCAATTTTGAATTGGTTTTTAAATTCAATTCTGAATCCAAATAAATATCGCAAAAATATTGAAGGAAAAAATTAAAAATTATATATATATATATATATATATATATATATATATATCATACTGAATTTTAAAAAATGATTAAAAATAAAAAATATAAAAAATAAAAATAATAAGAGAAAAAAAGAAGAAATAAGGCAATAAATAAATAAATAAAAGAATGAAAATAGAGAGGGAACAAAAAATTAATTCGGTTCATGAATTGGTTTTCAATTCAATAACAAATTTATAAAAACAATTCAGGTCAAGAACTAGTTTTTAAAATTAAATTTTTAAGTGTAATTTCTTTTGTGGTTCTTTTTCACATTCCTAAAATTTATTTTTGAACCATTCTGAATCTTCATGAAAAAAAATGAAAAAACTAATATGAATAATACCACAAATTATAGATTAGCACTAAAAAATAAAATAAAGTACAAATAAGAGAGAAAAATATATAAAAGAAAAAAGAAAAGAAAAAGAAAAAGAAAAAATTAAAGAAATAAAGTAATAAAACTAAAGATAAAAGGATGAACAAAATAAATAAGGAAGAAAAATAGAGAGAAAAAAGATAAAAAAAATAAGAGTAGAAGAAAAAAAAACTAATTCGATTCACAGTTTTTAAAACAAGTTTGGTTCATAAACTTATTTTGAAAATCAGTTCGGTTCATGAATTGATTTTTCAAAAACAATTCAGTTCAAGAACTGATTTTTAAAATTCAGTTCAATTCAAGAATTGATTTTTAAAAACTAGTTATTTTAAAATACAGTTCAGTTTAATTCACAATTCAGTTCAATTTTTTGGTTCCCTAGCCCAAAAGTTTAATTATTGATGTCAAGTCTTGTGAGCCAATTGCTTAAAATTAAAGAAAAAATTTCAGAAATGACCAAAAAATAAAAATAAGTTTTTCACAACAAAAAATCAAATTAAAATTTTACTATTCCCCAAATTAAAAAAATCATATGATCATGAGGGCTAATCAATCAAATTCATCAAAATATTTATGCATAAAGATCAAAAATAAGTTTTTAAAACCATATAGGGCTAAGTTCCAGTCTCAATGAGTTTAGTTTTAGCTTATTTGCAGTAATATATTGATATTTCCTTATACATCATTTGCATTATTTTAGTGCAAATATAGAGGACAAAGTATATATTTCGCAAATCGGAATTGAATAGTTGTTTAGTAGATGGATATAATGTCTTATAACGTAGTTGTTATGGTTTATATATCCTCCTTACAAGGTATTGAGTTTCCAGGTTAATTGACCCCCCAGAAAAAAGAAACCTATAATTAGTTGTCATGTAACTTCTTTTTTTCGAATTTTTTTGATAAGAAATAGCTGTTTTTTTATAGATAACTAATTTAACCCAAAGGTTTGAGATGTTAGGTAAAAACATTCTTATTATTTTATATTTTATTATTTCTTAACACACACTCTTATGTCAGAAGCTCTTTTTTTTATTCCACAAACCACTGCAAAGCAATCAACTCTTTTGAAAGCTTAAATTATTGAGTGAAGATACTTTTATTATTTTATAGTATATTATTCCTTACCAAATAAGTGATTTCAGCACCAAATGTGCTGATTGATTAAGGACATCTAGGGAATTTTAGGGGGCGTCTGGTACAGGAGAATTTTTTTTTTTTATCCGAAAATTATTAATTTCGGGAATATAGTGGGAAATCTATTTTTCTGAAATATTACTAAAAAGTTGTTTGGTAGGTCTACAATTTCCTCGGAATATTTGATTAATTTTACCGAGTTTGTGTTTGGTTGATTGTGAATATTAGTGAGAATGTGGGGTTATTTTATAAAAATAACCTCACCTTTTGCTTTTTCATTCAAAAATTGTAATAATGTTACTCAAAAAAAAAAAATTCAAACGGTCATTGAAAGAAGAAACAGATCCGGTTACTTTTTCATTTAAAAATTATAATAGCGTTACTCAAAAAAAAAAAATCAAGCGGTCATTGAAAGAAGAAACAGATCTCGTAGTTGTGTGAGGCACAGTCAAGAGCGACTTCGAAGGAGTGGTATTTCAGAGAGCCACGCATGCTGGTTTTTAGCAGTTTATAAATGGGGTTTTATTGTCCCTATGGAACTTTGTGGAACGAAAACAAATGGGGATAACTAACGTTACTTCCAAGCTTTGACGGTAGAGTACATCGTCTTCCTCAGATTCAACAAGGTAGACGGAGGGAGCTGATGTAATTTGGTACCGGATATGGCGAACACAAAACTTCAAAAATCGTAAAAACCACAGGGTTAATTTAGTCCACCCAATCTTGTTCATTTTTCACTTCCCCGAACAAACAAGAAATCCAACTAATCTATGGTATTTCAAGGAAGGTGTTCGTACAGAACTTTGCAAACAAATGCAAAATCCGGATAAAAACAATACCCAGAAAACTTTTCACTTTTTTGCAACCAAACGTGGTATTCAAATTTCCCCTACCATGCTTTTCCAGGAATTGATAAATAATCCTGCTACCAAACACTACCTTAAGGATAAAAAGTTAAGGAGAATATTTCCTGACATTTTCTTAATTTATAGTACTTGATAAAAAAAATTGTAACCACAAGCTTATATCTACAACTTTTATCTGCAGACTATTAATATCACCTTTGCAGCAGTGAATTGTCAACTTGTAGAAGCCATTGGAAAACATGAGTAAGTCTTTTTTGTTGGTTGTATAACTAAGGTTATATATCATATTACATTTGCTTATAGTCTTCTGAACGGGTATTCATCCTTTTTTTGGTGTTCTTTATATGTTATTAAATTTTTGTATATTTAATTTTTGCACTTTTGAGTTTTTTTATAACCTATTATATAGGCCATCAGGGTCAAGAATATATAATGTTAGTGTACAGAATTATTGACTGAGTGGATGAAGAGTTGTGTTTTTCCAATTACTTGTGTTTTAAATATTTTACATGCCTATAGGGTACAATTGCACAACAAGAGGAAAGGGCTGCACAACAATAGGAGATGGCTTCACAACAAGAGAAAATGGTTGAGCAACAGGAGAGTCTCATGATTATGATGCAGAGGTTGATGGAAAAAATGGAGAAGCTTATGCGAAGGCTTCCCGAGGCATTATTAGATATTGAGGATGACGACAAGATTCAGCCCCCGTCTCAGGACCTAGGTGACGACCATGATTATGTAGATCATCCACCAGCATAACTTTTATATCTTGTTTGGATATATATGCAATGGGCTATTGTACATAGACTCTTCTGAGACTAGTACATAACAAGGACTTTTATATATGTATGTCCCTTTTGATTAGTATATGTCCCTTTTGATTAGTATATGTCTTGGCCATTTATAGATATAGGACTTTTTGATTAGTATATGACACAGATTTTTGTATATGTATATCCCTTTTGATTAGTATATGTCTTGGATATTTATATATATAAGACTCTCTTGATTAATATATGACACAGACTTTTGTATATATAAGACTCTTTTCATTACTAATAACAGGAACTTTTGTACACATAATTATATTAAGATCATATGTTTTTGATATATTATTTACTTTAATTATATTTGTTTATCATGTGTGAAACATAAGTTGGTATTAATTTTGTGGAGAGAAATTAAAAAAAAAATTGATGGAAGAACAATTTCATTGAAAATTGAGGCAATAGTTTTTTTACGGAATTTCATTCATTTTCCGTCGAAAATTATTATAAGATTTTTCGACGGAATTTTATGCATTTTTCGTCAAAAATTTTCGACGGAATTTCATTTATTTTTAGTCGAAAAATTTCGACGGAATTTCATTCATTTTCCGTAAAAAATTTCGTCGAAAATTATTACATGACTTTTCGATGAAATTTCATTCATTTTCTCTCAAAAAATTTTGACAAAGTTTATTTTCTGTCGAAAATTAATACAAGATTTTTTTGATGGAATTTTATTTATTTTCAGTCAAAAAATTTCGACAAAATCTCTAATTCCGTCAAAAAAACTATTACCAACGAAGAGATATTCGACGACTTTATTTCCATCAAAAACTTCATTTTCGACAGAATTTTTCCATCAAAAAATATCCATTTTTTAATAGTGTATATTCCAATATTGGTTAGAATTCATAAAAAAAAAAAAAAAAAAAAAAAGCCAACTTATGGAACATAGGAGTAGGGAACATGTTAGGTTCTACTTGACCACCTTTTACATGGTCTTTCTTTTTGAATATTCTTAAGGTGAGGGAACACTTGCTCCAATTTCGGATCAGGTAAGTTCCCGAGTTCTATAAACACTCACAAAGAATTTATATATAATTTACTGGTAAGAGATCGTTGAAAATCTAATCCACGTCAAGCATTTGTAATAAGCAAAGACAAAAAAAGTTTCACTAAAAATAACTTCGGTTTTTCATGTACATAAATGAATGAATTCCAGATTCACAAAAATAAAAATAAAATTCAACTTTCAATCACCGGATGATCAATGATTCAATATAATTAAGTTAGATCAAGCCAGTAAATTGTTGGCCTAACCTGACTCACTTCTTACACAGACTGTGGACTGTTCAAGCAAACTTGTTAATTTTTATTTTTATTTTTTAAGTTATTCATAGAATTAAAGTCTAAAACTCCTAATTTTAAATGATTTACTAAATTAACTTATATAGAAATTTTAAAATGAATTTTTATTTAAAATATATAAGTGTTTGCTTTAAAATGACTAAAAAGTTATACCTCATTTTATTTTTATTTTTATTTATATATAGGTTTACCTCGCTCACTAAAACTATCCTGTATGAACCTGAGCTGAGTAGCTAAAATATAATTAGACTTTTTTAAGCTTGACCTATACATTTTATTAGAAAATTTAAAATGAGTTTTTATTTTAAATATATAATAAGTGTTTATTTTAAACCATAATTACTTCAAAAGATATACCTCATTTTAATTTTTTTTATTTATATATAGGTTTAAAATAGCTCAAAAACTATCCTGAAAAAAATAGCTGAGGGCTAAAATAAAAATTTTTGTTTGACCTATACATTTTATTAGCTTTTTTGGTCAAACCGGTCACGCTCGGCTCATTTTGACAACCATATTTACTTCAAGGCAAAAGGCAATTCAAAATTCAAAACTATGTACTACGAGACAACATAACTTTATTCACAGATTTTGAACCAGTCAAGTCGACTACCATGGACTTATGTTAGTATGGTATAACTCAAAGTTTGTCATGTAAAAAAACAATGTATAAAGTAAGGAAATAACGTGACTCTAATAAAAATGAATGACTTGTATTAGTTATTACTGATTAGGGTTGTAATAATTAGTTTTAGAAAATTACATCCACTTCAAAAGTACATCCCATACAACTATTCATAAGGAGTGACTAAAGTGATAAACAAGATTAAGGTCAAACCTTTGTAATGCGAAAATTCTACCCAGGAGCAAATACTTATGAGAAGGAAAAACGAAGCCATAAACACGGGTGGAACTAAATAGAGCATAGGGGACAGCCTCACCCCACTGGTCATAAAAATTGTATATTTTGCTTGTTTTTACATTTTATAAATATAACAAGGGATATTATATTTACCTCACCTACATGTATTCAAATCACAATCTCAACTAACAAGGGAAGGAGAGAAAAGTTGAAGGATCATTAAGATTATCACAATGGGGAACTCAGAAAAATTAATTCATGTCCGCACATTAAATGGCGGGGGTTCAGCGGCAGCGCATCAGAATTTATTTTTGATATAACTTTTCTATCTCTTCAATTATTACCTGAAAACAGTATTATGTCATAAGAATTACTGACATTTAATCTCAACACAAAAAAGATATTTAACATCTGCATTACAAAATCAAAATCAACAGTGACTAGTATAAATATTGAACAAAAGACAAATAAGGACATGCAACAAACAAACAAAAATTAGAATCAAAATTTTATGTCCACAAGTGCGGACATGTGCCCATACGTGGGTCCGGCGGTGATTATGATATGTTGAAAAATAATAAATAAATAGAGATAGACATGATATTCTATCCCAGCTAAATATATCGCACACCCAAAATGAATTGTTTCACGAAACTCGGGCAATGGTTGCATTCAAGTCTATCCCATTATGCGTTCAAGACAGTTTAGTCCAAAGTCTTCTATCAATGACAGCAGTTGACATCATGACATTGGTGAACAATTAATTCCATCGACATCAACGTCGACCAACCCCCAATATCAAGGAAGATAAGCATTAACATGATTTTAGTCAAATTATTGACTTTTGTTCTTTCAGTAAAGTTCAATCGGGTTAGTGTATAAGAAGAGCTCCAAAAATTTAAAATTGATTCAGTTTAGAGTTAGAATTTCTTGGAACCTGTTATGGACATATATAAGCCTATATATCTAAAGGTTCAATAAAGGATAACTACATGACAACAATACAATAGCATATCAAGGCCCATAGATCATTAAAGGCCCAGAATTCATACATCCACAAAAAAATTCTATAAATAGGAGACAAAACCTATAAGTTTGACCTAATCTCTATATAATTGTTATGCTGTCACTGTGTACACACAATCCCATTGGCTAACGCTAACATCGTTATCAGTTGTGTACAATGATGTGCTATCTCAAGCTATCTCATTCATAAATAACTTAGAGAGAGAACATAACTCATATATATTCTACACTCATAGTCATGAGTTTATCTAGATTTTCACTTTGTGGTAGCACAGGCTGAGGTAACGCCATCCATCTCCCTGAAAGCGAAAGAGTGCTCACACACTGTCCTCTTCCCCCTTGAGAGATAATCTGGAAGGTCTACCGCCAACCAACTACAAGGAGATTGTTTGTGCTGTGACACAGACAAGATCAGTACGTGAATGGATTTTACACACAAGAAAATCGCTCATAGATTTGCGCTTAAAGAGATATGCCTTGTATGTTAACGAGATGATGATGATTCAGTAAACATACTAATGTATTATGTCTTAAATAGCTTCGGCATAAATCCAATTTTACCTACACAGATATCATTTATTAAAGCTTTATTTTGATAATAATAAAATGTTACGGTTATAGCCCCCAAAAAAATGTCAAAAGGGAAGTGAATTAAACACCTCTGAAAATTGATACTTACACCGCTTGTTAGAAATTATTCTGTGATATACAATAGGAATAGACTTTTTCAATGGTTAGGTAGCTTTCTACAAAGAGGACACAATTATGAAAATATTCTCCATTTTAATTAAAAGATTTTAACTTCATTTAGTGCATGCTCATACTTATCTAGCATACTACATGATACAAGGTTGAAGGTTCCCTTGGGGATAGATTCACAAATTATGAGCAAATCACACTATAGACCCTCCCTCCCATTTTCTCTAATATTGATTAATTTTGTGGGGAAAATTAAAAAAGGCTTCTATATATCGAAATCCTAGGTTGACCGCTAATTGTTATGATTCCCGAACTGTCCCTATTTGCCTTTTCGAACCAATTTAGATCGAGAGGATACAGAAGTCATATTCTTAGAAGTGCTTGAGGTTTGTGAATGATGCAATGCTTGCTTCAAGCTTTCTACTATTTGACTCATGGATGGCCTTTGTTCAGGATGCTTCTTTAAGCAGCTATCTGCCAACTTGGCTATTTGACGAGCTGCACTAAGAGAATATTGGTTCTTGAGACGCGGGTCCATTATGGTGCTGAATCCGTTACTCTGAGCAGGGTATATTGTAACCCACTCTATAAGCTTTTGTTCCACTGGTGGAAGGTTCCTTTCCAATGCCCTCCTTCCTGTGAGGATCTCATAAAGTACCACACCAAAACTCCAAATGTCATTCTGAGCTTTGAGATGACCTGTTCTAACATACTCCGGGGCAGCATATCCCTCTGTCCCAACCACCTGTTATAACAAAACATGATAAGGAAGTCATTGGTGTAAACACATTGTTTGAATGTTTATAAAGTTCAAGAATACCAAATAGCCAAAACTAGCATTTGTAATTTGAATGACGCATAAATTGCGTACTAGTATAAGTGTTGGGCGGACAATAGGAGCCGGCGGCCGTTTGATTGTGTTCTGGTTTTTTTGTTTTTAAATTTCTTTTGTAAAATAGTTATGAAAACAATTGTTTTTTATGTTTTTTTTCTTTTTGAAAATTAAAAACCAAAATAGAAAACAAAAACAACTCATTCATGTTCTCTAAATTTGATTTTAAAAACAAAAAAACAGTTATAGTTTTCAAAACATTTTTTACAAAAAAATCTTAAAACAATTATTTTCATAATTATTCTAAAAAACTGTTTTATAAAACAGAAATCAAACAAAGCCCCGGCACTACATATTTGGTCCTCTCTTCTTCTCTGGTCCCCTTCTCTTTCCTCCTTTTTCCTCTCTTCTCTCTCCTCTTTCCTTCCTTTCCCTCTCTCTGGTGGTGCATTTGGTCCGAAGCACTACATATTTGCTCGAGCCGGGCGCCAACCATAAAAAAATAATTTTGGTGCGTCAAATGTTCCCATCATATTGAAAATATTTCTCCTTTTGAGAAAAAAAATGCATTAAGTTGGACCAAAGTTTTGTTCTAACTATAGGTTAATTGAGCAACATTATTAAGTGGGCTTGAAACACCATAATCAAACCTAAAACCTTAAGGTCTTAGGTATATGAATCATTCCACTTATATGGTACTCACTCCTCGGTTCATTCTTAATTAACATGGACTTGAACTAATCATACTTGGATTAGTCAACATTAAGTTATATAAATTAGCACTTGAGAATAGGTAAACCACTATTTAACTTACCGCAGTAGATACATGAGTCTTATCACCTTTTGGACCCTCCCGAGCAAGACCAAAATCTGAGAGCTTGGGATGGAAATTCGTGTCCAATAGCACATTTGAAGATTTGAAATCTCGGTAGATCACCTTCCAAATTTAAAAACAAAGAAAAAATATGGTCACCTAAGCTAATCGATATGGTCAACAAATGTCAAATAACTTTGCAAGTAAGACGTACCTGAACCTCCAATCCCTCATGTAGATAATGTAATCCTTGAGCAGCACCGAGCATGATCTGCAACCTTGTTATCCAACGCAAGTGAGGTAAAGAACGATTGAAAAGATGATCTTCTAGGCTCTTGTTGGGCATGAACTCATACACCAACAGCCGTTGGATTCGTCTTTCACCATCTACAGAGCAGTATCCCAAAAGCTTAACCAAATTCGGGTGATTAACTATGCTGAGAAATTGAACTTCTGCAAGCCATTCTTTATGCCCCTTTACAAGGTGGACAAAAAAGACAAACATGAGAATGCAGGTTTATTTGTAAAATTCAAGTATTGCCATAATTCAAAGATACTAATACTATAACATAATTGACGCTTTAAAACATTTTAATCAAAAATTTTAAGACATTAAGTTCATAATCAATTCCGAAAGCAAAGTGGGTGAGAGTGCCTCTCATACGATTTCACAACATAATATAAATCATTAAAAAGGCTCAAAACCTTAAGTTAGTAGCTAAGGGCCTTTTTAATGATTTATATTATATTCTCTAACACACCCCCTCACGCTTTGGTCTTGAAGCGTGGAATATGACATAAGCTCATTATTGGTCTTGCTTGTGCTACACGAACCTATTTTTTGTTTTGGTCTGTCTCGTGTTTTTTTTTAATTCTACCTGGCGGTGAGGATCGAACTCAGGACCTCATGGTCCTAAATCTCTGATACCAAGTTAAACAACCAACCCAAAATCTTAAGTAGCAGGTAAGGACATTTTTAATGATTTATATTATATTCTCTGAAGATAATAGTTGTCAAATCCACAAATCATGCACAAAACAGTAACATAAGCAAAAAAAAAAAAAAAAAAAAGGAGCATGAAGAGAACAAAAGATAGTGAAACAGGTATGTATGTATACCTGGTAGCCACGCGTGTTAAGTTTTTTTATTGCAACCACAATTGAATCACCTTGTCCACCTTCAGGACTAATTGTTCCTCTATATACCTTCCCAAAGCCCCCTTCTCCGATCTTCAGCATACTATTGAAACCATGCGTTGCAGCCACGAGCTCTTGCAAAGTAAAAACTCTGAAATTGTGTTCTTTCTCTTTGTACAATTCTTTTAAGCTCCTTGGCGATGATAGCGAACTGGTGGACTTGGTTGCTCGATTCAAAGCCTGATTTTTCTTCTTGCTTGGGTTTTTTAATTCCGGGTCGGATTTGGATTTTTGTTTGAAGAATAAACACTTCATTTCCTAATCAGCAAGTTACAAAATTTCCTGAGGAACAGAAGCAGAGTTGGAGAAAAGCTGAAGGGAAACGAAAAGAGCAGAATCTAGAAAGGTTGAGACTTTAGCCAGCTAATGGAAACAAATGAAAAGCCCAGGTGAAGAAAATGGGAGCTTGTGACGAAATATATACCAAAATGAAATGAAGAATGAAAGTTAAGAAAATGAATTGAAGGTTTGAAACAGAAGCAAGAAGGAAAAACACATAAAGAAATGGAAATCCCGAATTTTAAAGGGGATTTGTTCCTTGAAGAGACAGAAATCGAATGATGACAGGGATGGGAGTTATGACAAACAAGGAAAATACCGCGTAGGAACCCGCGTGCACAGGTTTAGAGGGATAGAGACTAGAGAGAGAGTGATTGTGTGAACTTCGAAAAAATTAAGAATGATTAAGACATAAGTGAGACTTATGAAATTATGAGGGTGACTCATTAAAGTGGTTGCACACAAAAAAAAAATTACCAACACAAATAATAAATAAATAAATAAATAGGAATTCGCTAATAGATATTCTAATTTCTAAAATTTGACTGTGTCATTTTTTGATTCTGACACATATTTCGCTACACCATCACATCATCATAATTCGTTACACTGTGTAGAGAGATGGCGCGTGACATTTTGGTAAAATTTTTAAAAAGAGAGAAAATGTTAATTTTTTTGTTCAATAGTGATTAGAATAATCGCCGTAGTAAGTTGGTAAGTTCAACACAAGTTACAAGACTAATTAAATAGACCTTTCAAACTTAGAAGGCACTTTGGCGTCCAAAGCGAGCACAAAGTCCGCACGAGAGGGTCGGGTTCGTGTAATTGGGTTTCACATTATGACATTGACTATATTGATGAAAACACAGGACCTGACTCACCTGAGAGGCTTGTTCCCATAAAATTAGTGAAACTGTTTGGTATTTAGTCAATTTCAACTCTTACGGTTGGATTACTACAGCATTAATCAGGAATTAGTGAAATTGATTAAAAATTAGAAAAATTCTATACAAATTAATGAAGAACTGGTTCGGTTTAGTACATTTTTTTATCAAATAATTAGCTTATGTGATGTTGTTTTGAGATCATTTTTTATAAAATTAAATGATATCATTTTTTTTTTCGTGGGCAAATGATATCATTTTAAATACTATGTCATGTATTGATTTATTTTTTTATATATTTTTAATATTATGAACTTATAAATACTATATTTATTGTTAAAAATTTAAATATGTTGCCATATAACTTGATTATGAATCTATTACTTTATTGGTATATTAATTTAATATTTAATATAATGTATAAAATTAAAAATATATATTAAATTATTTACTCATTCAACATCGTTTTGGGTTAATTAAATTAAAAAATTACAATGACCAAACACGTTATGACCCTCTATATTATAATTACAAAAATACATTAGTATTTAAAACATTAATAAAGTATATATTTTTCTTGGAAATGGATTTTTCGTGTGTGATTTCACATCCTTTACACTTAATATAATGTATAAAATTTCCTTTAATTTTTTATTACTGTTATTTATATATATATATATATATATATATATATAAATATATACACACGTAGTAAAAATTGAACACATAGATTTAATATAAATTGATAAAGTTATTTTTTTAATAATGGATTTTTTTTGATTTACATAACCATTAAAATAATGTAAAATTATGCCGTTTTTTATTTTTTTTTTATATATATATATATATACAATAATAAAAATTTTTAATTACCACAGCTTTATATAAACGAAAACATTAGCGCGCGCAGAGACACACGAAACCAATAGTAAATTGATCGGGACATTTTTAATATTTAAATAAGGAGTGAAATTAAGGTCCAATCTCAGTTGTCTAAGTTACAAAAATTTATATATAAGACTTGTACTTTTATTAATGTCCTTTTATTGTGTATAAACAATGTACGAGGTGACTTATCCTCCTTTTATTGTGTATATATAAACAATGTATATACAATGCACGAGGTGACTTATCCTCCTTTTATTGTGTATAAACAATGTACGAGGTGTCTTATTATCCTCCTTTTAGCTTTTATGAGTTATATGCTTGAATATTTCATTACTATCCTATGAGAGATTTGTAATTACGTACGATTCTTTCTAGGCTTTATTTATAGGATTTTATAATTCTCATTCAACATTAGAATTAAAAATTTTCTACACATCCTTCAATTTCCGTACTAACATGGGTTCTACATATAATTTTTTTCTAACACGGCTTTATTTATATTGTATGTTTCATATTTATATTGTATGTTTCATTTATGGGTTTAGTGTTCCTTGATATAAAGATATTTTATACACTTCAAAACAATAACATTTTAGATAAATTGAGAAATGTTTAACCCTTCATTTATTATTTATTATCAAACTTTGAAGTACTAAATTACATAAAGTTATTTTTTATTTTAATTCATGTTGCACTCATTAAATTAAATTTTTTATTTAGTATTTCATTATTAAATTTTTATATTGTAAGATATAAAATTTAAATTTTTTTGTGATAATCATCACATGACCAACTCTTTAAAAAAACTTAAATCATTGGGCGAAGATATATGTATGATTTTATTATATTTTTTCTTAACATGTTTCCTCATGCAATAAAATTTTACACTTTGAAACATAGATAATGCATGTGCCTATTTTTTGTTTTTTATTTTCAAATTCAAATATTTTAGATAAACGAAGGTATAATTAAGAATCGAACTTTAGAATTTGGAACAGTTGATTATAAGCTCAAATGCAATGTCCCACAACTAATTTTCTTAAAAGTTCAAATAATTAGGCAAAAATATATTAATAACTTTATTATATCTCTTAACAATAATTTAAAATTTTGTTTAATTTCATTTTTGATAATATTATATTAATTTATTACTTATTATATCATATAATATTAAAACATATAACTAATTATTATCAGGTTTAACTACCATGAATATGGATTTTTTACCCGTTGCACATTGATTTTAGAAAGAAAAAAAAAATTATGTTGATGTGGATAAGTTATTTATATCAATTAAATAAAATTATAAGAAGAACTTACAAATAATTGAAAAGAAAAAATATAAAGATGGAATCCATCTTTATTATGTGTGTCTAGAAAGATGAGTCATATCATATTAAATATTGAATAAGATAAATGTAGCCTTTTATTTTAAATCCAAATTAAGTTTCCTTTCTCAGCTCACTTCATCACTCTTTTATTCTTTTGATTAATTAGGCGTAGGGCATTTGAACTCTATGCCTGCCACTGCTATTATGACGTTGGCGGCTTGACGCCACTTCTCTTTTTTGGTCAATTATAAGATCGGATTTCCAAAGATACTCCGGTGGAGTAAGCTGTTCACAATGTTGACGATGATATATAAAGGAATAATAATAGGGGTAATCAATTATCCGGTCCTAGGAGAATTGATCCCATTCCTGCGAATAGATCTAATCATGGGACCATCATGTTTTATTTTATTTTTAAAAAAAATAATTTTTGTAATTTTTTATTAATACATAGCAGGAGAATACATTTTTTCCATAACAGGAGAATACATTTTTTCCATAACAGGAGAAACTCCCATATAATAGCAGATAGCTTACATTAATGGCATAACTAACATATTCTTTAGTAAAACATTGTAGATGGTAATTGTGTTTTAAAAGCCTTTATAGGTATTTGGTACGAAAAAAAATTTATGCGCCTAGAAATCATGATTATTAAAAATATAAAAATATGCTGAGAAAATGAATTTTTTGGAAAATGTTACCAAAAAATTATTAGATATGCCAAAATATGCTGAAACTTACTGATTTTATATTTGATTGATTGTCAAATATTACCGGAAATATGAGTGATTTTACAAAAATAACCTCTATGAATTTTCACCAAACGAGCACATCCCTTGTTCTACCTTTCAAACTTCAGCCATTGTTTCCCTCTCCGCTTTACTTCATGGCAAGATTTGTTTCTTTCAAATTGTATGGAATCTTTATTTATTTAGTTTTCAAACATTAACTTAGCTACCATTATTTTATTTAATTAGAGCTTCGCAAATTAAGCATTCACCAAGACTAGAAATAGTGTGCTTTTCATGACTGATTGGAACAAAAAAGGGGTTTCGATTCACTATACAAACAAAATGGAATACATCAATGTACCTTCCTTTTGCGTGGATAGAACTTCAACTTGTGGAATATGAATCCTACATTGTATTTTAGGTCAAAATTTGACTTACCAAGTCAGCATACAGGCATTATTGTTTTTGAAACTGTTTTCTAGACACGTGTAATGATTTTTATTTATTTCATTCACATGAAAATTGAGAACAGAATTCCTTTATTTAAATCCTTCTTGTTAGCAGATCTTGTGCGTCAAACGCAGTTTGATTGATATATCCATATTATATATGTACTTTATTATTAATATAATTTTTGTTATATAATTTTTATTAATATATATGGTATCAAATACTGAACATTACATTTATAAATTATTTTAACTTTTTAACATAAAAAAAATAGAAATGCTCATCTCCTCTCAAACCAAACTACCCGAGAAGCTATGATGTACGGATACGGGATACGGGATACGACACGACACGACACGCTGACACGTTAATTCTAGAAAAAATTATATTTGGACACGTTGGGACACATTTTGATATTAAATAAAATTTTTAATATATATAATATAATTTATATTTAATACATATAAGAGTCCATAATAAGTCATATAACCAATCAAATATTTAAATTTCATAACATAAATATAAATATAAACATTGTATTTTTCGTACTTTGTTAATTTTTCATGTCAAATTTCATAACAGAAAAAAAATTAATTTATAAATTATTTCTTTTATATTTAGTTAATAAAATAAAATTAAGATGTTTATTAAAAAAAATTAAGATAAAAAAATATAAAAGAAAACGTGTCCGAGCATTGACCGCGTGTCCGAAAAAGTTGACCGCGTGTCGGAGAAACGTGTCCGAGCGTGTCCAAGCGTTGACTGCATGTCCCCAAATGTTGACCGCGTGTCGGACGCGTGTCCGAGCGTGTCAGAACGTTTCCGTATCCGACACGCAAATTTCCACAAAATTTGCGTGTCCGTGCAATCTAGCCGACAAGCATAAGCTCTACTTCAAAAAGGAGGTATATTGGAAATACGCGGAGTGAGGGGGAGGAGTTAAATAGGCGGCCAATTGGACATAGTTCGCTTCCCTGAGTGGCGAACTTGTGCATGTGTGACACGTGGCCCAATAACTCTTTTTTTGTGCCGTTGGACATATTTTGCTAGACCCCGTAGCAAACTTCTATGGTCTTGACTTTCAGTGACCATGGACTGACATTTCATCACCTAGTTCGCTGGTACTTGTAGTAAATTAGGTGGCCAATAGAAACCTGCCACATCAGCAAACGTAATTTGCTGTAATGGGTAGCAAATTACATCACGTGGTATATATATTGAAAATTTGTATTGTTCGCGTGACATTTTGATTAATTATTTGGGGGAACAGTGGCATTTTAGTCACTTTTCTTTAATATAAGCCTTTTAAAGCAAAGAAATTAATTCAAGTAGTATATATATAGTTTAACATGTACTTAATTATTTTAAACGTGGCCGAATTACCTTCCACGTTTTAATATTTGACACCAGCTAAATTCTCTTTGGCCCTAACTGAGTTGGGAGGCTGGCTCGTTCTGCTGAAGCAATGTCTTAGGTTCAAATCCTCATACTATTTGGAAGAGTTAGCCCCACTATGATATAAATGTTCCCTACTCAAACATTATTGCTCCCCAAAGATACCCATGACTTATTAAAAAAAAAAAAAAAAACAGTTGTTTAAGATTTTTATACAGAAGATTAGAGAAGAGTTAGTAAACATTTGTAATTATAAAAAATAAAACTATATTTAAATAAATTATCTTTTCGTTTTATTAATACCTTCCATCTTATTTCATCCTGTGAAAAAAGTAAAAGATAAAGATAATTAAAAAATAAAAGTTAACACTTTATTAGTTTTTAAAATGATAGATAAAATACAAAAAATTATTCCATAAATCAGTTAATGTTTTAAAGCAGAAGAAGTATTAGTTAATAAATAATAGTAATATATAGTTTAACAAAAGTAAAGAAACAGGATTAATTGCGGCAAGTTCAGTTCAAACATGAGATATTGTCAATTTGAGAAAAGAGATTGAATAAGGATCATTGTTATTAAACCGGACCGATCCGGCCGGGTCGATCCGGGAATTGATAAATCGGCCATATAACCAGTCCGATTGAAGCAATGGACCGGTCATGCATCAGAATCAGTGCAACCCGATCCGACCCGGCCGATTTTCATGAAAACTGGTGACCTGGTTGGTTAATCGGTGACCCGGCCCGGTCTCAAAAAAAAATCAAATTATTTTTTATTTTTTTTAATCTTAATGGACACATTCGAATATTTTTTTGCTTATTGACTTACATAAGTTATGTACCTACAACACTAATATTATCTCAATGATGCACTATCCAGAAAATTTTGATTTGATTTATAGTTAGAGATGTCATTTTCTGAACCCAAAGCCCCGTATCACGATCATTATATTTTTGTTTAATCTTTTATTAGATAATAATATGTGATTTATTATTTATATATTAAAATATTTAAAAATGTATATATTTTTTTAGATATTTAAGTATGTTTATAATATTTGAATATAAATTATAAAAATGCATATAATTACAAGGTCATACGGTTGAATCAATGACTCACTGGTTGAACTAGTGACCCAATACCTCTACTGGATCACTGACCGGGCCAATTTTAATAATATTGATAAGAATAGTGGCAGGTCTTGGGTGAGAATTTTGGGGTGAATAAGCAGATCCTATCTCATTACGGCTCATTTAGTTATGGAAAGTTGAGATTTTGTCACATAAAATCATGAAAAGATCCATTTCAATTGTCACACTCATTGCAATTTTCAATTTTCAATGGACCAGATTCATCTCTTTATGGAAAATTTCTAAAATACTATCGCTGTATACAATTTTTTTGTATAACCGTCCAATAAAAATTAAACACATAAGATCACAGTAATATTTTAAAGAAAAAAACACTCTTTAAGTGCAGGTGTCTAATTCTTGGTGGTGGTAGTACCTAGGACCGATGTATGGAAGATGTTCTCCTCTTTATGAGCTAAGTTTAACTCTAATTCATAGGCTAGAAGATAAAGATATATGCATATGGGTAGGTTTAATAATTTAATTCATATTGGTGTAAGTATTATACTTAATTACATTTATTTTAACGAATCTAATATATTAATTATGTAAACAGTGAACAGTTAAATACCAATAAGATAAATAGTTAAGATTGGCGTAAGAGTACATTTAAAAATAAATAAAATATCTCCACGTCTGAAAAAGGGAGCAACATTACTCTTGTTAATGTGAAATCTGCCTAAATCACTTCGTCTGTATTGCGTTCTTAACACAGCAACCACCTCGATCAGGACCCTACAAGAGACTTCTCCTCATGCATAGCAGTCAACAATGTCAATTCTTGGGGAAACAGTTTCGGGTTCTCCGTTGAAATTTGAGCACTAAAAATTAAAAAAGAAATCAAAGCATCTAGGCCGTGTAAGTTCGGTCATTGATAAAGAATAATGATTACAAAAAAGGTTAACTGTTTGTGTTTGCAGTGTCGAAGTCAAGTAATTTTATTTATGTGTGCATATGTAAGGATGCGGGTTCGGTGGCAATGCCTTGAATTTTTTTTTTAAAATAAAGTTTTAAAATATTAAAAAACAAAATCATATAAACAAAAAAGAAAAGAAAAGTTAAACTTATTATAAAAATAAAGTACTTTTTGGGTCCTCAAAAAATCACGGGACCCGATTTATATCCCTTAAAAAAATATTGGCTCGTGATTCCTTTGAATTTCAAAATAAACTCATGTTAGTCTTTTCGAGAGACTAATATAGGTCTTCTTTGAATTTCAAAGGAAACATGATGTCAACTAACCGGGTCTATTTTGGAATTCAGAGGGATCGACAGTCGACTTTTTTTCTCTAAGGGGGCGTTTGGTACAGGAGAAATTTTTATATGTCCGTGAATCTCAATTTTCAAAAATATGATTTTTACATTCAGTTTACGATAATATCTATAAATTAAAATTTTAGAAAAATTCAGTTTGTCGGGAATCCTGGATAATGCTGCGTACCAAACGCCCCCTAATAGATTAATTTGGGCCGTGTAATTTTAATTTTTGTTGACGACTCAAAACATTTTTTTTTCAAAAATTTGTGTGTGCACTTACACACTTGTTCCAATACAGGTCCGCCGATGATGGTGTGTCATTTTAATTTTTTACATTATATATTACAGGTAATATATAATTATGGAGAAAAATTTCTCTCATTTTATACGAGGTAATTATCTTATATTATCTTATTTGGAAAATCTCACCTACTCTTTTTCTTTTTTCTTTTTTACATGGGTCGCAAGTGTCTTCACTCAAGTTTGAAAACAGAGAGAAATCAAGGGATGTTACTTGCATTGAGTGGTAACTGCGAAGAAGCTTATTCTCATATAGACTAAAACTTAAATTTTAACTAACCAAGTTCGGTACAAAATAAAGGGATAAAAAGTTCACATGATCATGGGCGTTGGGGGGGAATCAAAACTGGGAATATATTTATATTACAAGACTGGTAAGGAAATTAACAAACAATGTCGAGGGCTCAATTGTTTTGGCTTTCCCTGTGATTCAGAGGATGGTAACTATATGTAAAAATTGACCATTTCAATAAACAGTTAAGTGTGCAGGGCCTTCAAGAAGCACAATTGAAGAGACTGGTATTGATTGGATCGTTCTTCAGGTCAAGCAATCCCTACAGCCATATGCAATCACAAACCTAATACTTGGCAAACTGCTGTCTAACAATAGCTGCACCGAACATCATCACCATCAAAGCAAAGAACACGCATATCAATTTGATGATCATCACAATGTTCACTAGAATTCTTCAACTATGATTCCAAAGCAGTTTTCGGGTCATAACTGGAGGGGCTAATCCGGGAATGTCACGAATATCCTTGTTTCCAGGGTGCACAAGCTGAAAGTTTGACAGACAAGCTAGCATAGTAAGACAGAATTTGAAGATTACCAGAACATTTAATAAGAAAAAAATATAATGTTTGGCAAGTACATTGCAAAAGCGGCTTCTAGAATAGTGATACTGCGTAAACTGGTAAAAAGGTGATGTTTCAAAACAAAATGGCGCCACATTTGTCAGTACCAACTTCATAGTTAATACTACTAAGACTATCTTCCATTTTTGTCCTTTTCTTCAACATTGATTAACAACCCAACTCAAAACAAATCAACAAAATGAAGAATTTGAATAATTTATTTTTGTTTATGGTGTCCTTAAAGTTGCAAAGGGTAGAGAGATTGATTAGGATGTGAATGATAGAATTAGAGCCAGATGAAATGGCTTATGGCATAATGCATTAGAGTTTTTGTGCGACCGCAAGATTTTCCTAATCTAAAAAGAAAATTTTATAGGATAACAATAAGACTTGCAATATTATATGAAGCTGAATATTGGCCAGCTCATAGGCAACATGAGCATAAAATAAAAATAGCGGAAATGAGAATGTTAAGATAGATGTGTGGTCACACAAAGATGGATAAGATAAAAAATAAATATATTCAAGAAAAGAAGGAATAGTATAGATGGTCAAAAAGATGAGAGAGCATAACTCGATATAAAGAGAGGAATGGGCCAACCGAAACTTACTTGGGGTTAGGTAGTAAAGTAAGACTTAAAGGAGTGAGATATAAACTGGCGGATGATGTGTTTTAGGACGGATTGAAGGAAAGCTATGGAGAGTTAGACACGTTGCTATGTTTCATATGGTCCACTTTTAGTCTTTTTCCCTCATTCCTTCCTTTACATCTCTTCTCTTTTCCTTCACTTTTTCTCCTCTTATCTTTCTTCTCTCATTAATTTATTTTTCTTTTTTTTATCTCTCTATTTCTTAAAAAAAATTGTTTTATAAGTATCTTTACATTTACTTTCCTACCCTTATTCTCTCATTATATATCTTTATTTTCATTTTATTTTATCTTATTCTTTTTCTGGATTGTTTATTGCTATGTTTTCATTTCTAATGTTATTTATAGCTCTTTTAATTTTATTTTTATCTTTTTTTTCCTTTAATTTTTTCATACTTTTTATTTGGGTTAATTTGCCAATGTTGTTGTTGCTGTTGCTGTCTGTAAAGTGTTACGGTTGCACAAAACTTTTAAAAAATATATAAATTTGCACTTGCAGATCAGTAAAAGGCCATTAAAAGCTGTATCTGGTGGAGACTTGGAAATAGAAGCATTTTCTCTAGGTGAATCAGTAATTCATCATATTATGCTTCATAAGGAACAAAACCATTTTTATTTTTTTTCAAGCATCATTTTCTAATTTCCTACTAAGTAAACAAATCACCTGAGCTTAACAAATTCACCTTGAAAAATCTAAAGAGTAAAGGAAAGTCTTTTGAATAATTAAATTAACTCTTACCTTTATAATAATGATAGCTATTACTCCAATGACAATCAGGAAAAGTAATGCCATAATACATTTGTCAGTAGCAACCTATTGCAAAAACTGCAGTAAGTTAATCAACCAATGATCCATGTACAAACTACATTGCGACAAAAGGAAGTGGACATTGTAGAAATTGACCTGCCTACCAATTTCCTTGACCAATTGAGATGCTTTCTTTAAAGAGAAATGGATAGAATCCAGGTCATTGACGACTCTGCTCATTTGCTCCGTCTATATAGAACAGAACACTATGCTTTAGTTATATGAATTTCAAGATTCTCTGCTTGATTCCTGTTTTTAAAATTAGTTTTCTAGTTTTTAAAACAAAAAAATTCGTTCGGTAAGTCTGTTTTGTAAAAAAAATTAAAAACTGTAACTGTTTTTTTGTTATTAAAATCAAATTTAGAGAACATGTCTCAATTGTTTTTATTTTCTATTTTGGTTTTTAACTTTCAAAACAAAAAAAACACAGAAAATAACCGTTTTCGTAATTATTCTACAAAATAATTTTAAGAACAAAAAATCCAAAACACAATCAAACAGACCCTTATTGCTTTGTGTGCCTTTCTTTCCTTTTTTTTTCTTTTTTTTTTTTTTTTGGGCTACGAATAAGATCGCAAGTTACATACCTGAGTCTTAAGAGCTGCTGCAGTCTCGGTTCCAACATCTATTGTCTCTAGAACAATCTATTAGTAAAAATTTTGTTAGCTAAGTGCCCTTTTATATAACAAGAAATGGAGAAAACAGTTTTCAAATATCCAAATTTGCTTTCATAACACATAATCTATTATTGCATATTCTCTCTAATAAATGTTGGGCAGGGAGATTCAATTGTGACCATGTGTTGCATTGGAATTCAGAAAAGTGATGTTCAGAAAATAAACCAACCTTCTTTCCCCTCTCAATGGCTTGATCTGTTTCATCCATCATGCGATTCCCACGATCAATTAGCTGTTCATTTGTCATTGCTGTAAAGGAAAAAAGTTGAATCATAAAATGCCCCACAATCAAATTTAACCAACTAGTAGAAAACAACTTGGAACATGAAATCTGCATGCTGAGTTGTGCACACATCAAAGCACACCAACACTATTTCGCAGTAAAGAATGTTGCAGTAAGCATGGTATTTTTTCTCCTCACTATTACGGCTTGGCTCAGCGGTAAGCTTGCTTGCCGTGGTGTGTCAGGTCGCGGATTCGAATCAGCCTCACTGCAAAAAACAGGGGAAAGGCGGCCTAGAGTATTCTCTTCCCCAGACACTCACGAAGTGAGTATTTGAACTGGGTCGGCCCTTTTTTATTAGGGGACTCCTCCATTCACAATGTGCACATCTTTATATCAATTCTTCACAATTGGCTGTAACAAATATTTGTTTAAACTAGGTGATGTATCTTAAGTAACATGAGCAATATAACCAAGTCATTTAAAGCAAGAGTAACAAGTAAAGGCCTTGTATAAGAATTGACAAATATGTAATGGTTGACAAAACGTATACTGAGCTGCTTAACAAGTATATGTGTGTCTAGAAAAATGAGTCATATCATATTGAATGAGATAAATATAATTTTTTATTTTAAATCCAAATTAAGTTTCCTTTCTCAGCTCACTTCATCACTATTTTATTCTTTTGATTAATTAAGCGTAGGGCATTTGAACTCTATGCCTGCCACTGCTATTATGACGTTGGCGGCTTGACGCCACTTCTCTTTTTTGGTCAATTATAAGATCGTCTTGTAACTTTGAGAACGTATTTCACAAACAATAAAGATCGCACCAAAAGAAGAATAATAAAAGAAAGCATAAAGAAGAGAACACAAGGATTTTACATGTTCAGAAACTCAGTATTAGTGAGTTTCCTACGGTCTGGGGCCTAAAGAGGGTTAAACACCCTCTGATATCACACTTTATTCAGAAAGTAAAGAATCACAGATATAGAGTTGTTGCATACAGATACATCAATATGAAAATAAGCATGTGGAGGAAAAACCGAATGAAAACAACAACTCAACAAGTAATAAAAATCTTGAAACATGCATCAAGATTACAGATCTGATGAAATATAAACACAGAGAGTAAGAAGATGAAGAAGATGTCACCAATCGTCACAGGACAGCATAGGAAACGTAGTTCATATCACCGGATCTACACGCTAAGCACCGTTAGCTCCATCGATCCTCCTGATTTAGCAACTACTCCACCGTTTGAGCTCCAACCGAGAATATACACCGATCTACAGAATCACCTTGTTGAGATGAACAAGGTTCTCCACTGCAGCTAACCGAGTTACTCACTCTATAAGCCAGATCTGGACAAAGTCTCTCCCTCACACAAACCCTAATCGGCAAGAACCTTCAAGAAGGAAGAGAGAGAGAAAGCTTTTCATCTGAAAAGACCTAACAGCCACACTTACACACGAATACGTTTTGCCTCAGCCACAAGAGATATTAATCAGTAACTCATTCAAAACGACGCCGTTGCAAATAAGGGTTACACACACTCGGGTGGGCTGCAGCAACGAATGAGGCTGGCAAAGTGTTGGGCCAAGCACACATATGAAGCCCAATGTGAATGAGAGCAAAAAGCAACAGAGATAGCCCAATAATATGTTTGGATAAAATACATACAACAAAACTCCACCTAATTTTCTAAACATATAACTAAACAAGCAAGAAGATATCAGATTTGGAATAGGCATTTAACCCATAGGCCCATATGTAATGCATGATCATGGTGGTTCAATTTTTAGCAAACCTAGAGCATCTCTAAATTTGCTAACAGGTACAGATTTAGTAAAGATATCTGCAGGGTTAATAAAGCCAGAAATTTTATCAACAATTACTTGTTCACTAGCTATTATCTCCCTAATGAAATGAAGCCTAACATCTATATGTTTTGTTCTTTCATGGAATGCAGAATTTTTAGAAAGATGTATTGCACTTTGAGAGTCACAATTTACCTTTGGTGGGTCCTTACCTAAACCCAACTCACCTACTATACCTTTCAACCATATGGCTTCCTTGACAGCTTCAGTCAATGCCACATATTCAGCTTCTGTTGTTGATAATGCTACAATGTGCTGAAGATTGCATTTCCAGCTCACCACATTACCTCCCACAGTAAACACAAAAGCAGTTAGTGACCGTCTTTTATCTAGATCAGCAGCATAATCAGAGTCACAATATCCAACAATATTAAAATTATTTGAATCAGATGCAGAAAAATTCAAGCAACAGTTAATAGACCCATTTAAGTATCTAAATAACCATTTAACTGCACTCCAGTGCTCTTTGCAAGGTTTACTCATAAACCTGCTAATCATACTAACTCCATGTGCTATGTCTGGCCTTGTGCCAATCATAGCATACATTAGACAGCCAACAGCATTTGAATAGGGAACTAATGACATATACTTTGTCTCTTCAGGAGATAATTCTCCAGAGACAGCTTTGAGTTTAAATTGAGCACCTAATGGAGTGTTAACTGACTTGGATTAATGCATCTCAAAGATTCTAAGAACCTTCTTCACATACTCAGACTGGGATAGAGATAGATGTCTATCTCCCCTTGTCCTTGTAATTTCCATGCCAAGAATCCTTTTGGCTCGGCCAAGAAATTTCATTTCAAATTCCTTTTTAAGCATATTCTTAACAGAATTTATTTCACTTAAGTTTTTAGATGCAATCAGCATATCATCCACATATATCAACAAATAAATGTAACAGTCATCATGCAGATTTTTAAAGTAGACACAATGATCAAAGTTACTTCTAACAAAACCTTTTGATAAAACAAAATCATCAAAACGTTTATACCATTGTCTGGGTGCCTGTTTGAGACCATATAATGATCTCTTGAGCAGGCACACCATGTTTTCTGTTCCCCTCTTAACAAAGCCCTCAGGATGTTCCATATAGATTTGCTCATCAATGTTGCCATGGAGGAAGGCAGTCTTGACATCAAGCTGCTCCAGTTCTAAATCATAGGTAGCAACAGCAGATAACATCAACCTTATTGATACATGTTTGACTACAGGTGAGAAAATCTCATTGTAGTCAATTCCTTCTACCTGGGAATACCCTTTTGCCACCACCCGAGCCTTGAACCTAGCTGGTTCTACTCCAGGTATCTCAGGTTTTCTTTTATAAATCCACTTACAACCAATTACTCTCTTTTTCTTTGGTCTCTCCACCAGAACCCAGGTGTTATTTCTCTTTAAAGAGTCCATTTCATCATCCATAGCCTTCAGCCAGCTATCCTTGGATTCCACTCTCATAGCCTCTTTAAATGTAGCAGGTTCATCCAACTCAAGCACATCCCCAACTTGTAAGGCATATGCAACCACATCAGCATGTGCAAACCTGCTAGGAGGTCTTATATTCCTCCTAACTCTGTCTCGTGACAGCAAGTAGTTATCAAGATCACCATTACCCTCTTCAACCTGTCCACCACCATCAAGTGGACCAGTTTCAAGCTCTGGTTGATTAGGAACAGCAGGCTGTTCCCTCAGTTCTTCACCATCAGCATGCTGCCCAGGTATGGCAGCTTGCTCCACCTCAAACTGCAAGGTTCCAGGTGGTTGAGAAGAACTGGACTCACTCATAATGTCTTTGTAGAAAGTATTTTCTTTGAAAATAACATCTCTACTAACAACACACTTTCTTTCAGCTACAAGCCAAAGCTTGTAACCTTTTACACCAAGGGGATA
>JAVKPL010015038.1:0-94433 GCA_032173675.1 Gastrolobium villosum | reverse complement strand
ACCATTCAAGCATTAGAGGACATGTTGCGAGCATGTGTTTTGGAGTTAGGAGGCAGCTGGGATAATTATCTTTCTTTGATTGAGTTCGCTTACAACAACAGTTACCACTCCAGCATTCAGATGGCACCGTATGAAGCTTTGTATGGGAGAAAATGCAGATCCCCTTTATGTTGGACTGAAGTGGGTGAGCGAAGTATGTTAGGACCTGATCTAATTCAAGAAACATCCGAACAGGTAAAGAAGATTCGAGAAAATATGCAGCGGGCTCAGGCCAGACAGAAGAGTTATTACGACAAGCGTCATAAGCCTCTATCTTTCGAAGTCGAAGATCATGTGTTCTTGAGAATCACTCCTACTTCGGGACTCGGAAGGAGAATGGGAGTTAAGAAGTTAAGTCCACGGTACTTAGGACCGTATCTGATTATGGACCGGATTGGAGAGTCTGCATACCGGTTGGCTTTACCACCCAATCTGTCAGGAATTCACAATGTATTTCATGTGTCACAGCTACGGAGGTATCTCTCTGATCCATCTCACGTGTTACAGCCGGAAGAAGTGGAACTCAAGGAAAATCTGACTTATCAAGTGCAACCGTTCCAAATTCTTGAAAGATCCGTCAAGCGACTCCGTTCTAAAGAGATTCCGTTGGTGAAAGTATTATGGAACAACAGATCGGCAGCTGAAGCCACTTGGGAGCGCGAGGACGACATTCAGAAACGCTATCCAGAACTGTTTAGCTCTTAAGTAAGTTTATTTTGCGGACAAAATTCCTTTTTGGTGGGGAGAGTGTAACATCCCGCATAATTAGTAAAATACATAAGTACTATATGCTATAGATGTATGGGTAGATTCCGGATGCATGGTTTATGTGTGATGGCTTGCGAATTGTGTGATCTTTATCCTTGGATAAGACTAAGGTAATTAATTTAATTAAATCATAGGAAGATTCATAAGTAGACATGTGAATTTATTATAATCATAAGAGTAATTTGATTGTGTGTGTGCATAAGGCCTTTGTGTTATAAGGCTTTGGAAGTGGGCTAGTTGTGTGTGGACTTGCCACCCTTAGATTTGTCTTATTGGATCCCTCTAGTTCAGCCCAAAGTTAAACCCACACATAATTCCCTAAGCCTTGTCCAACAAGGTTGTTTGTGCACCAAGGCACCTTCACATGGCTTGATGTAAATTCCTTCCCATTCATGCGCACAAGTAGGTGGAAAATACTTAGAAAAATCTGCCAAATTCCTTCATGTTTGACCGCCACCTCACCTTGTTTATGCATCACTTGATTTCAACCTCATTGCATGGAAGACACATGTGCACTTTAGCATGATATTAGGCTGCATTTTCTGCATTTGGGCGCACATGGGGGGGAGTCATAGATCAGATTTCTTGTGTCACCAAAACTGCCTAACTTGTTGACTTGGTGAACCACCTTACACCTTCCATCATGAGGCTGCCATGTGCAGATTTTTGCAAGCTTTTGCAGCCCATCATGAGCCAAACCAGCCCTTGTTTCCACATGCATCATAGTAGGGTCTTGGGGCTGCATCTTCATCATTTTATGCAGCTCCAAATCAGAGCCTAGGCTGCCACAAATGGCACCTCTTTCCACTCCTTCATGTGCGCAAATCATGACTGTTGTGCAGAGAAAAAATTCTGACTTAGGACAACTTTTAAATCTGAACATATCTCCCTCACTCCCTTGCATGTGCATAGAGTAATTTAGAAGCCAACCCTTTGCTTGTTCAGCCCTTGTATGCAGCCCCATCCCCTCAAGCAATCAGATTTTTACCATGATGACCATCATTGCAACCTCCTCCCTTCTTCCCTTATTTATGCGCACAAGAGGGGGCTGTCCCCTTTCACTTGTGCAGCCAACTCCTCTCCCCCTCCCACACACTCTAGCTGAACATTGCAAGAACCTTAGGAGGAAGAAAGACCAAGCCAACTCCCTCTTTCCCTCACCTTAAAACCGTAGCCTTTGTCCCTAGCAAGAGTAAGCTTTCCTCCTCACTTTCACCTCACGGTTCAGTCTTAATTCCTCACCTTTTGGTAGTTGTCCAAGTTGCTCCTCCTCATCCTTAATTGCGCATAGATCTTCTCCTTAGAAAGTGTGGACTTGTTGTGTAGTGAAGCTAGAAGGTGGTGTGTGATTCTTGACTTTGAAGGGTGTGCTACAAGAGGTAGGCCTTGAACCTTGAACACTTTCATTTTGTAACCATGTATGTGTGCTTGAATGTCTCCTTGCTTATGTGTGGTTTTGGATTCAAGTATGAGCATGATAAAATTAGAATGGTGGAGCCATTTTATGATGACTTGTATGCATGAGTTATAGAGTGAAAGTCTCATGGTTATGCTTAAGATTATATGCCACTGTTTTGTATGATTATGCCACTGTTTTGAAGAGAAATGTGCCACTGTTTCCCTTTGAATGTGCCACTGTTTTGAAGATGAAATGCCCACTGTTTCGGTTCCTTAAAATCACCCTTATATGCCACTGTTTCTGCACATTATATGCCACTGTTTTAGTCATCATATGTCACTGTTTTATGCATAATATGCCACTGTTTTAGTCATCAAATGCCACTGTTTCTATGCATAAAATGCCACTGTTTTAGTCATCAAATGCCACTGTTTCTATGCATAAAATGCCACTGTTTTTATGCATAAAATGCCACTGTTTTTAGGCATAATATGCCACTGTTTTAGTCATCAAATGCCACTGTTTTTATGCATAAAATGCCACTGTTTTAGTCATCAAATGCCACTGTTTCTATGCATAAAATGCCACTGTTTTTATGCATAAAATGCCACTGTTTTAGTCATCATATGCCACTGTTTTTATGCATAATATGCCACTATTTTAGTCATCATATGCCACTGTTTTTATGCATAAAATGCCACTGTTTTCATGCATAAAATACCACTGTTTAAGTCCATAATATGCCACTGTTTCAATGTCCAAAAACCAAGATTTATGCCACTGTTTTGAAGTCCAAAGTGCCACTGTTTCTGTTTTAAAACGTTCACTGTTTCTGCTGTATGTTTACTGTTTTCCTGCTGTAAAACGTCACTGTTTCTGTCCACTGTTTTTGAGGAAAATACCACTGTTTTCTGTTCACTGTTTTAAAAGAACAACTCACTGTTTCTGCTCACTGTTTTACTACTGTAAACACTGCTGTATTCTCACTGTTTTTCACTGTAACACACTGCTGTATGCTCACTGTTTTTCTGCTGTAAGACACTGCTGTATGCTCTCTGTTTCTGCTGTAAATAGCCACTGTAAATGATTAGTTGTAATTGATTTAGGTGCGCTTAAGAAGTGAGATACTTCGCTGCTGTTTGGTAATATTTAAGGCACGCAAAGGTAAGTGTCAGGCGATATTGCCTAATGTGACTATTGACTACTGGTATAAAATTGTGACATGATGCTCCATATGCCGTAAAAATATTATGTTCCATTATGATGAAAGGAAACTGCCAAAAATGTGCCGTGATGGCTATATGATTATGAGGTAAAGACGTTGTGTGGCAGCATAACGCATATGAAAGGTATATAAGCATGCATCTTACATCATACCGCATTTTTACGCCTTGTGTGTGAAAGCATAGCATGACATGCATGTATCAAGATCATATAGGCCTTGTGTAGAATAGTTATGTACAGGACCATGTGTTTGAGCAAGCATCATATAGGCATCCCCAAGGTACCGGGGTATGGGACACTTGGCATCAGTCCGCACAGGCCCACAGTTGGAATCCACATGGAGCTCAGGTGCCAAGGGTAAATTTGATTCCACTGTGAAGTGCGCGCACGACGGTGCTAAAAGCGCAAAGGAAAGGCGTTATATACGCAATATATGAATATGATAAAAAGGAAAAGGAAAAAGGAACAAGGATATGTTGAAGTGACTGTTTATGATTTTGTGCCTAGTTAATACTGTTATATTACTGGTTTTGTTGCCACACTACTGGGATTATTCTCACCCCTTCGGGGCTGCTATTTTCCAAAATGGCAGGAGGACGCAAGAGCATTTGAAGGAGTGATATTTTGCTGTTGATTGCTGATGCGTGGATTATCACTGTTGCTGTTTGTTTAAATGGATGACTGTAATGATTAATGTTTTGGTACTTTTGGATGACTGTAGTCTTTATCATCTTTATGTTAGCTTGAACTTTTATGAACAGCGGCTATTTTGGAAAACCTTTGTGAAAAGAATTTAAGTGCTGAAATTTTTATACGGATTTGTATACTGCTATAAGATTCTATGTTAGCTCATGTGACGTTAACGACTCTAATTCCGCTTAGCGAACGACTCTCTTGGATGCATACAAGGGAGGGCGTTACAGTCCCACCTCTTTGTGAGAGTGAAAGGATATAAGTTGTGTCATTTAAAAGGATAAACACTTTTCCCAAAGGAATTATAAGAAAAAGACATCAATTGAAAAACAAAAGTCAGATACAACGCATGAAATTATTGAGTTTTTAATTTTAATCTCATTTTATTTGTAAATATCGAATGGCCGACTTGGCTCCGCGTTAAGCTTGCTTGCCATGGTGTGTCAGGTCGCGGTATCAGCCTCTCTGCAGAAAGCAGGGAAAAGACCACCTAGAGTATTTCCTTCCCCCAGACACTCATGAAGTGAGTATTTGAACTCGGTCGGCCTTTTTTATTTGTAAATATCAAAATCATTTTATTCATCACCTTGGCCTCTGCTGTGAATCCACCACAAGAGATTAGTCAATGAGTTTCCATCATCAAAACCATTTAAGCTTCTAATCTTGTGCAATGCACCTTCATTATCATAAATCCCTTGAAGGGCATATACAAACCCTTTCCATTTTTCTCCAACACCCTCACCATTCAAAGCAGGCAATGTCCACTTCACTAGCTCCTTAACATAATCAACATTTGAGAACAGAACTTCAGAAATAGGTAAAATAGGTAAGAGTTGAATGCCAAGCCTACACTCTCTCCTCTCAGCAGAAGCAAACCATAGTCCACTGTCTCTCTTGTTAGCCCAAAGAACACCAACTATCCTATTCTCTTTTGTAAAATCTTCCTCATAAAGATTCCCTTCTTCTTTCACATGCCACCACATTTGAGTTCCAAGCATTTCCAATGCTGTGAGTGTTGATCCAATGGCAACAAGATTAGCATCACCATATGCCATTCCCATCAAAGCTGCAGAATAATATGCACTCACAGCTTCACTTGTACTCTCTTGATTTCTTCCATCTGCAAATTCAGTTAACCCTCCAGCCCAAGAATGCAATACATAAAGATCAAAACATCTCAAGCGTGTATAATTTGAGTTTGATCTTATGCTCAAGTTCATAAAATCTTCCATTAGTGAATAGGCTTGAGGCTTATACTTCCTACCCCATGCTGGATCAATCTTAACAAGCACTGCAATTCCATAAAGGAAGTATCCCAAATGATAATGATGATCATTATAAATTCCAAACCCAAAATCACCACCAGTATCAGTTGACCCTTGTTTGGTAATAATGCCACCCCATGTTTTATCATATAGAAATCCATTCCCATTAAAAGTTCCTTCAAGCCATGGCTCAATGGTTTCCTTCAAAAACTTCCTAATCTTTGGAATCACATCAAAGAAGAAAACCTCTTCCGCTATCAATGCTAGCCTTGCTGCCCTTGCAATCAATTTACCATAGAAATAAGATGAAGTTGTTGTTATTGCTGATGAATCTAGACCATCAACATCCTTGGAAAGTGCAGAAACAATTTCATCATGGGATTCTTCTATGACACCCTTAGAAGAATGCCAAGTTATAGAAACAGGATCTGTTTCCAAAACCCATGAATCCCCAACAACACCAACAAGCTCCCCATCAATGCTTGTATATTTAAAATCATCCAAAACAGTGACATCACTTTCACTGTTAGACAAAAGCTTAAGGTGAAGAGGGTGTGCTAATAGTAGCAAATCACCTGATCCTTTCTTCTCCCACTTATACTCAACACTGAAGGGTTCTCTGAGCACAGCTTCACCTGACTCAGGGTAACAAGAACTGAACTTGTCAAGAACCGCCTCGTGTTTCGAATCGGAATCAGGCAACAAAACTATCCGAATTATGCCAGAAAATGCATCAGAAGTGATCTCAGAAAGGCTTTGACTCAACTTGATTGGGGAGGAAGCATATAGGAGCCATGTTTGACCATTGTTAAACTGAAATGTGAACTTTGTAAGGGAATCATTTGAAGAAAAAGAAAGAATGGCATGGTTGGTGGTGATGGAAAGAGGGGTTGGTTGAGTTACAGACATAGTCAGAAAAGGACTTCCCCTTACAAGGAAAAAGCTCAGATTGGAAGAAGGGATATCCAAGGTGACACTGAGATCACTACATGAAGAGATTATGTGTTTCTCAATGGTTTTTTGTTCAGAGGAAGAGATGGTTAGATCAGCATTGAAGACTTGGTATATGAAAGAAGAGGTGAAAGAGTGAGATGGGTATGAGAGAGAGAGGGATGAGTTTGATGATTTGATGAGGTAAGGGTGAATGTACTCGGGTTGGTCACCATTTTTTAGGACAAAGTTTTGGAAGAAAGAGTTTGTAGGGAGTGGATTTGAAACAAGGTTTGAGGAGAAGAAGTTGGAGGGATCAGGTAGGACAGTGGAATGACCCTGTGGGAAGACGAAAGGAGTGTTCTTCTGGGTTTTAGGCATTGCTGCTGATCGTGGTGGCTATGATGGTGAATGCTTTGAATGATAATTGTGATGGTGGTGATGGGTTTTGGGGGTTTTTTTATAGTGTTTCCAAATCTGGTGAGTGCAGTTCTCACCTTGAATATTGAGTATTTTCAGCATTGGCAACTAATATGTGTACAACTTGGTTAATTATTAAATTGTTATGAGTAGGGATAGTGGGGATTGAGTTTTGGATTTTTAGGTATATTTATTGGTTGGTTGACTAGTTGAGCATAATTTATTGTATTGGTGAGCTGCATTTTAGAACAAGTTGAGGGAAAGGTTTGTTTTTGCTTTGTTGTTGGGCACTTGTTAAAGAGGAATGGACGATAGACGGATAGATAGTGACCATTTTGTCACGTTTGGATAAAAAAATTACCAGACTGTCACGTGGCATAATTCGCTATACAGTGTAGCGAATTATGCATGCAAGTAATTCGCTACATAGTGTAGCAAAATCTGTCACGTCAGAATCAAAAATGACACATTTCAAATTTTGAGAAATTCGCTATCTTATGTAGCGAATTTCTCAAAATTTGACATGTGGTATTTTTTGTTTTTTGCATCCTTACGTGGCATATTTTGCTACACAGTGCACGTGACATAATTCGCTATACAGTGTAGCGAATTATGCATGCAAGTAATTTGCTACACAGTGTAGCGAATTACTTGCATACATAATTCGCTACACTGTGTAGTGAATTATGCCGCGTGTCATTTTGACAAAATTTACTATTGACGTGGCAGTCTGTTAATTTTTTTGGTCAAGCATCGCACATTGGTCAGTGACCCGACGATGGAAGGGTGAGGAGTAAAGAGGATTGAATGATTGATTTAAGCGAAGGGGATCTTAGGCCAGTAAGGTACGTGAATGTGACCCTGTCAATAAACAAAACCGAGGTTTACTCAATGGGAATAAAATACTAAAAATCAGTATTCCACATCTAGCAACGTTAAAGTGAACACAATTTTCACCAAAAAAGAAAAGAAAAGTGAACACAATTGAAAAAATGGAACAACATGATAAGCACAAGTCAGTTACATACATACGAATCAGAATGGAAGTGAAAGCTGCAAAAAAGCAAAACCCATGATTTTTTGAAAGGAACCTAAGCAGAATGTGTTACCAACCATTTTCATTGGTTAGTTAATTTTTTTTTAGTACACCATTGGTTAGTTAATTGGCTGAAGCTAGTTTGTTATTTTGTTTCTAGTGCGTTATCTTTAAGTGACGACTAGTAGCTTTGTAATATGATAGTAATAGTATCACAGTATTCCAATAACACTGCATAATATTGAAAACAAAATGTTTTTAAATCATATCTGGATGTTGCTGTTAGAAATGTAAGGCCCATGGTAGAAATATCTCCAGTCATTACTATTGAAGTGGCCCAACTAATAATTAACAGTTACAAGATTAATGCTTTTAATTAGAAGCAATAATCGTTACGGTTACAAAAATTAATCCATTTGATCTCAAGCATTGATCTGGTTTATGATAGAAGTATCAAATTAAAGTCAAATATATATTAGGGTCGGTCCTCTTTCCCCTACATAAAAGTGTTATTCACCCTAATGTTGCGAAAAGATGCTTTTGGGTATGTCTTTTTCCTTGACATAATGTGAGAATCATGTCTTTATCCTCTTTATCCTGTATATGTGAGAATCATGTTTTTTTTCAACATCCTTTATCATGTTCATACTTTATGATTTATGAACATGATATGTTATATACATTATAACAATTACAACCATTGTTGTCAAAAATTAGTGTAAAAATGTAAAAACTTATGTTTTTACGTTTTTACTATAGTGGTCCGTGTTAAATCTAAAGTAAAAACGGTCCTTGGTAAAAAACTCGTAGAAACGTCACGTAAAAATGATAAAAATTTACGTTTTTACTGTTTTGACCATTTTTACTTAAAACTAAAAATTTAATAAAAAAAAGATTTACAAAATTTTTTTTTAAAAAAATCTAATTTTCATTTTCCCCAAATCATATTCGCAGTATCTTAATATTTTTTGTTTGGATATAAGTTTTTTATAATTATCTCATAAAACTGCAATTCTATTATAAATTATGCTATAAGAATCGTTTTGTAATTTTATATCATTGTGTGCATTGAAAAAAGTGGAATTATATTCTGCAGAATGTATGAAACAATTAGAGCAGATTAGTTATTCATTACTTATTAATTATCACTGTTTATAATTTTGATACTTGGTTATGAAAAATAATTTTTCTTTTTAGATAGATAAGTGACTCAACACACATGTTCATTATGTATATTTTTTTGTATCTTGATCGTAAGCAGTAGAAAGTAAAAACTTTACATTTCGTGTCATTTCTAGATCCACCCCTTTCTGTTTATATGCAGAAACTTGAGTTTCACGACCTTGGTTACAACACAAAGTATATAAGAAATTTTCATACTTGTGTACAAGATTCATTTTCATCATTATGGCAAAGTCTCTACAAGCACGTGCATTCAATTGTAGGGTGAGAACAGAATTGGAATTGTCTTCTCCCCCGCTTTTCTTTATTTAAATGAAGGGTTTTATAATTTTCATTCAACGTAAGAATTCAAATTTTCCCACACACCCTTCGATTTCCGTGCTGACATGGGTCCTATATATAATTTTTGCTAACACATGAGTCTCACATGCTTTTTATTTCTATAACATAAGATTTCAATTCTTCTTCAACATGAGAATTATAAAACCCTTAAATGAAACTAGGAAGTTGTGCATGAAAACAAAACGTTAAATGAAAACAGTTTTGTATGTTTTGGAAACTATTATAAAATAAAAACAACCCCCTTTTAGAAATAACAACGTGATTATGTGAACACTAATTTTGGTCCGAATCAGCTTTGGACCCTTGAAGTGTGAAGAAAAAATGAGCCTTCTCTTTCTTATGTACACAACCTGCCAGTAAAATCCAAATTTTTCGATCAATCTTGTTTCTATCTGACAAGCATGCATATCTTTAAGCATATAAGACGAGCAATTAAGAAAAAATCAAGAGTCAAGCCGCAAGAAAAATTCAAAAGGAGTATGCATGAATATGTCATCCTGCCAAATTGTAGGCAAATGGTATACGCTATGTAGCACCGATATGACATGCGACACGTGACACGACACTCCGACACGTTAATCCTAAAAAATTATGGATTTCGACACGTTGGGACACGTTTTAATATTAAATAATATTTTTAATTTATATAGTGTATATTTCATTTAATATTTAATAATTTAATAAAAAATCAAACTAAATTAATAACACCCATCAACACGTTATAAAGATGGAAGCTTTAATAAAAAAAATAAAAAATGGGATGAGAGATATATAATATCAGATAGAGAGAACAAATCATATTAGAGAGATCTGAGAGAATGAGATACAACAAGAGCGTAATAGGAATTGACAATAATGATGCTGAGATGATATCTTATCTACTTAAAGGGAATTTTTTTTTGATATGATCAGATGGAAGCTTAATTAATATATTTTAATTTTAAAAAAAAATAACAAAAAAATAAAAAAATTACGAAAATGTCATTTGACCGTGTCGGACACGGTCAAATTCGCGTGTCAGAATGGTCAACGTGTCGGAAAAAGTCAATCGCGTGTCCGACACCATATCGGAGCGTGTCGCCGTGTCGGAGCGTGTTGGACCCGACTCTTCCAATTTGTATAAGTGTCCGTGCTTCCTAGTATATAGATAACAGAAATGATTAAAGGAAGCAAGCATCAGTTACAAATATCTGAAAAAAAAAAAAAATTGACCTGTGAAGGATGAGAGGGAATATTGAGAAAAGGGGGATTTCTGAGATTCTGATCCAAAGAGCTTAAAGAATGATACATAAAGGTAGACAGGTTAAAGAATGGTAGACAAAGATAAACAAGTTAGAGAATGATAGGTAGAATAACTTATCTCATATTACATAGCATAAGGGGATTATTTGACGCAACACACTTCTGAATATTACATAGAAAAAGGGAGAAAAAAAAATTGAGAATGAGGAAACCAAAAAAAAAAAAAAAAAAACAGAAGTAAAATCTGTTAAAATTTCAGTCCCTTTCATTTCATGATGAGCTGCTTTTATGTGTTCAGATTATCATTAGCTGTTATGGCTACTCACGTATCCAGAAAAAATTCTTTATGTCCGCACACTTAGTAATAGGGTTCGGGAGCAGCGTTCCCGAATTTTTTTTTTTTTATAAAGACAATTTAAATTTACGCTTTATAGACAAGGTTATGAACTTGTTCATAATCTAGTTGTTTCCATAACAAGCTGCAGGCAATAGTTTGACCAATCATTTCTCTCCTAATTCTTACCAATCCTCCAAAACAAATATTAGAATATACTCCGATGCATTCATACATCATCATTCTATGAAATTCAAAGTGGACAAATTTTAGTCCTTTTGAGCAACTAATGTGGGTCTTTTTTGAATTTGTGAGGGATCACGATTTTAACTAAATTGATCCATTTTGAATTTCTCAGGAACCTCAAGACTAATCTTTTTTATAAGGGACTAAAGTGGGGACCGTATTTTTAGTTAAGGACTTAAAAAGATATTTACTCATAATCTAAATATTGAACAAGAGACAAATAAAAACTTGCAAAAAAAAAAAATTAAAATTAAAATCACAGGGTTCATGTCGATGTGCCCCAACGTAGTTCCGCCTCTCGCTATAGCAATATAATGTTGTTAGTGATTTGTTTTTGCCTTAGTGTATCCATTACCACTAGGCTACAAAGAACAAAGAACACAAATAACACTTTCTATATAAATTGCACTCTAAGCTAATCAAAGAGCCAAAAATCCATCTTTTGAGCTGAAAAATAAAATGTCGAAAGTCTCCGCAACTCAGTTCTTATGCCTAAACAATAAAAAGGGAAAATCAAACTAAGTTATCATGGAACTTCCATCCTTGCTTTTAGATCAAATTCACCAAGAAACAAAATAAGAACCAAAAATCCAATTCAGAAAGGAACACATCCCAGTTGGGACCGAACAATCACCTGCAAAACAGAGAAGGGAAAAGGGACGAAAAAAGAGACACACATATTTACATGATTCACAATGTGGATTACATTATTAGCTTAAAAACCCTAAGTTATAAAAAAAAAAAAAAAAACACACACGAGGCCTATTATAGTACAAAGCATCCACAGTCTAGGCAATAAAAATTCTCAATGTTACATATGTTCATCTCTCATACGTAACCAAGCGATCAATATTATTAAAATCGGCCCAATAAATCTAATCAGACTGGTTAAATTGGGAACTGGACAATTAACTGGTTAGGCATCCAACCCGGTCAAAAACCAGCCAACCAATCAAAAATTGGGTTCATCTAGTACTGATTTGTTGGTTGAACCAATTTTTGAAATTGTGACAAAATAGTTTATCATAATTGCACTCCTCGAATTCAAACATGGCAACTAAAGGAAGTGGAATGACATACTATCCATCAAGTCAAATTACTTTGGATGTTATGTTGCTTCTATTATTTATATTCATTATATATTTTTATGTAAATTCAATTTATGTTGTCTAAAATAACTCACTGATCGAACCAATAACTCATTGACTCAGTATAATAACCGAATCGATGATCGATTCAAGTTTAATAACATTGCATGCACTTAATTATTTTTTTGATGCTCCTAAGTGAAATTTATTTTTTTCATATGTTTGTAATAATGACAAGAAAATTCCTCTTTTTTCTTATAAGTCAAATGGGTTATGCTTATTGCAGGTTACTTCGAATGATGGTTTAGGTAATAATTTTACTCTCAATTTCTAATGTTTCAAACATTTATATAACGATAATTGTATAAATTGGGTTGAAATAGGTGATTTGTAATTCTCTTGACTATTTCACTGAAATTAATGAGTAGCCTTTTCTTTGATACGAAGATAACTTCTCGTGCCTAACCCATGAATAACAAATTCAATTGTTTGAAACTAATTTGTATTTCATTTTGTTTAAAATCATCATTTCATTCCTTTTATTAAGTAAAATGTATCAAATTTTATATTTGAGTTCTACCAACATAACCAACCAACGTGTAGTCTAAAATTAAAGTACCTTCCTTAGCTTAGATCGATCATAATTCCTTAACTACGAAGTGTTCCATATATTTTATTTTGTTTTCCTCATGTTCTCACTTGAACAACTCACATCTTAGATTATTCTAACCACAAAGCAATGAAGCATCATGGCATCCCTTCCTTGCACAATCCAATCGAGAAATCTTGGTTTCTTTCTTGACATGGTCACGTTACCTTGATGGCACAAGATACCTTGCTCACCTTGCTCCTACAACTTCAATCAACCATTCATTCTTCTTCTTCTTAACTTCCACGTCCCAAACCTCACCCTCCTAATCTTCTTCAATCAAGGCTCCATCCTCAAACCAAAAACCACCCTCCCCTCCCCTCTCTTCATCCGATGCAAAAATCCAATCATCAACCATCATCCAATATAATTGCTATAAAGTTTTCTCCAATATAATTGTATTTGTAAAAGAAGCCTTACTTTGAATTAATATTTATAAAAGAGTTTGATTGACAAATTAAAGTTGTGACTCAAAGGACACATACCTATTGCCATAAACTATTCTCAAACCTCCAACATTCATCATACTTTGTTTTCATGATTAGGTATCACCAAATATACCCCTCCAAACATTTTTTTTCTTCTTCTAAATTTTAAACTTTGTTAATAATAATAATAATAATATAGTCATATAAACCTAGTTTTAGTCAACTTCCATATAAATGCTGAAAAAACTAAGACGCAAGTTGAGCACTGCCCTCACCAGTGGCCTCAAAAAATACCCCAAACATTATAAATCTTATAAACCCCAATCACCAATTCCACCACAATCACCACCTTGGCAGCCACCACAATCATCGCAACCACCACAATCACCACCACCAGCAACTATGCCTCTCAGCAAAAAGAACACTCCTTTTTTGTTCCCAGAGTCTCAATCCACTGTTCTCCCTGACCCCACCAACTTCTTCTCCCCAAACCTTGTCTCCTCTCCACTCCCCACAAACTCTTTCTTCCAAAACTTGGCTCTCAAAAACGGTGATCAACCTGAGTACATTCACCCTTACCTCATCAAATCTTCAAACTTTTCTCTTTCCCTCTCATACCCATCTCGCTTCTTCAACCCTTCCTTCATATATCAGGTCTTCAACGCTGATCTCACCATCACCTCATCTCAAAAAACCAATCCTTTATCCCATTGGAACCATAGAATCTCTTCCTACAATGATCTCAGTGTCACCTTGGATATCCCTTCTTCTAATCTGCGATTTTTCCTTGTAAGGGGAAGCCCCTTTTTGACTGTGTCCGTGACTCAACCAACCCCTCTTTCCATCACCACCATCCATGCTATTCTCTCCTTTTCTTCAAATGATTCCCTTACAAAGCACACCTTTCAGTTCAACAATGGCCAGACATGGCTTTTGTATGCTTCTTCACCGATCAAGTTGAGTCATGGCCTTTCTGAGATCAATTCTGATGTGTTTTCTGGTGTAATTCGGATTGCTTTGTTGCCTGATTCTGATCCAAAGCATGAGGCTGTTCTTGACAGGTTCAGTTCTTGTTACCCTGTGTGTGGTGATGCTATGTTTGAAAGACCATTTTGTGTTGAGTATAAGTGGGAGAAGAAAGGGTGGGGTGATTTATTACTGTTAGCTCACCCTCTTCATCTTCAGCTTTTGTCTGATAGTGATTGTGATGTCACTGTTCTGGATGATTTTAAGTATAGAAGCATTGATGGGGATCTTGTTGGTGTTGTTGGGGATTCTTGGGTTTTGAAAACAGATCCAGTTTCTGTAACTTGGCATTCTACAAGAGGTGTCAGAGAAGAATCACGTGATGAAATTCTTTCAGCACTTCTGAAAGATGTTGAGGGTCTAATTTCATCAGCTATAACCACAACTTCATCTTATTTTTATGGGAAATTGATTGCAAGGGCAGCAAGGTTGGCATTGATAGCAGAAGAAGTGTCTTTTCTTGATGTGATTCCTGCTATTAGGAAGTATTTGAAGGAAACCATTGAGCCGTGGTTGGAAGGAACTTTTAATGGGAATGGATTTCTATATGATAGGAAATGGGGAGGCATTATAACCAAACAAGGGTCTACTGATACTGGTGCTGATTTTGGGTTTGGAATTTATAATGATCACCATTATCATTTGGGGTACTTCCTTTATGGAATTGCAGTTCTTGCAAAGATTGACCCAGTTTGGGGTAGGAAGTATAAGCCTCAAGCCTATTCGCTGATGGCGGATTTTATGACCCTGAGCAGAAGATCAAACTCTAATTACACGCGTTTAAGGTGTTTTGACCTTTATAAACTGCACTCTTGGGCTGGAGGGTTAACTGAGTTTGGAGATGGAAGAAATCAAGAGAGCACCAGTGAAGCTATTAATGCATATTATTCTGCAGCATTGATGGGTCTGGCATATGGTGACACTCATCTTGTTGCCATTGGATCAACACTTACATCATTGGAAATTCATGCAGCTCAAATGTGGTGGCATGTGAAAGAGGGAGGTAATATATATGAGGAAGATTTTACAAAAGAGAACAAGGTAGTAGGTGTTCTATGGTCTAACAAGAGAGACAGTGGGCTATGGTTTGCTCCTCCTGAGTGGAGAGAATGTAGACTTGGCATTCAACTGTTGCCCATACTACCTATTTCTGAAGTACTGTTCTCAAATGTTGATTTTGTGAAGGAGCTTGTGAAGTGGACTTTGCCTGCTTTGAATAGGGAAGGTGTTGGAGAAGGATGGAAGGGGTTTGTATATGCCCTTGAAGGAGTTTATGATAATGAAGGTGCATTGATGAAGATAAGAAGCTTAAATGGTTTTGATGATGGAAACACATTGACTAATCTCTTATGGTGGATTCACAGCAGAGGTGATGTGGAGGAGGAATTTGGTCATGGAAAACACTGCTGGTTTGGTCATTACTGCCACTAGGTATTATTAATGTTGTCAAATATTTAAAAATAAAACAAACTATGATATTTCATGTCATGTACCTTTTTATGTATTCAATTGATGTCTGTTTCTTATAATTTCTTTGTAACTAAAGTTTGTGGACTTTTGTATTCTATCACAGTCTTTAATGTGTCATGAGGACTTTGTGGTTTATGTGCATCAGCTAGTACCTGCCCTTTACTTTTGCATTGTGCGTTTTTGGCATTTTCCTTTTTAATAGTGAGGGCGGTTTTTAGCTGATAGATGCCCTCTAAACTCTAAAAGGCATTAAGTACAATTAAGGAAATATGAGTAGCTATTAAGACTACTTCAAGCCCTTTCTTAAGTGAAATTAAAAAATGTCTGAGCTTGGTATGCATGCCATTTTTTTATTTTCTTTTTGTAAAGAACCAATTCAACCCAAAAGCTTTAGCTACATTAATGGTTTTATATATCTCAACACGCCCCCTCACACGAGAGCCCACTGGGCTTGAAGGATAGACAATGCACGGGCCACCTACCTGTGCGAAGAAAGAAATTCCACTAGAAAGAAAGTAAGGGACGGTGAGGATCGAACCCGAGACAGGAGGCCCTGATACCATGTAAAGAACCTTAGGATACACCACCCCAAAAGCTAGCTCAAAGGGTGGGAGTGCCCAAGGCCTTATAAACTCCACATTAGTTGCACATACAACCAATGTGGGACTATATATCTCAACACTATTTGAAATATCAGTGCTTCTTATAGCAGCTGAAACTCGAGAGGTTTTTGATGATGAGAACTTGTTTACCAATCTATGAACAGTGTCAAGGTGACAAGAAAATGACAATATATGTTTTAGCTTATATCAATGTTCTCTTGTTCCCTTCATTTTCTTTCTTGGATCAATTTTGAAGGATTAATTGATCAGAAGATGTAAATTAAAACCTAGAAAGTTTCTCATTAATGTCTAAAGTTCTTTATTTTACTTTTTTCTAATACAACATTAACGTATGAAATTATCGAACTTAACCGTTTTGAGTAACAACCAAAGTATCAAACCACTCTTCATTAAACTCCAACTAGAGAGGATGGGGTGAGAGCAATCCTTATACACATCTCATATTTTCAAAGATGTTATCCTCGAATTCAACCCCGTGATCTTTTCAATCATAAAGGATCAGTTTTGCCACCTCGCCCTCGTTTAAGAGAAACAACCATGTTCCAAAATCCTGAAGGAAAACTCCTAGGAGAGCTTTCCCATTCAAACCAAAAATGTCTTTGTTGCTGTTAGGGTGGCAAAATGTGTCGGCACGTCGGGTTCGTGTTGTGTCAAGTATGATCTGCGGATCAAATTGTCCAACTCGTACATAATCCATTTTTGTTTGCTGGTCAAAAATTGAAACCCGAACACGACCCGTGCGAGTTGCAGGTCACACGGGTTGACCCGCAAAAATTGATAATTTGATTTTTTTTTTTCTAAAAGAATTAAAAATAAAAGGAAAAAAGTGAATAAAATATGTGGGTTGACCCGTGACCTGCAATGGAGTAAGTAAAAATCACAAAATTTCATTTTTTTAAAAAAATCTACGGGTTGACACGTTGGTCACACAGGTCAACCCGTGACACGACACGACACTAATTCATGTTATTTACCCAAACCTGCACACGACTCGATTTATTTCACGGGTCGACACAACCTGTATTTTGGCAGGTCATGTCGCGGGTCGGCCTGCGGGTCATGACATCCTTTGTCAACCCTAGCCGCTGTCTTTGCTCATTAAAAAAAATATATATATCTTTTTCACTGAAAGTGCGAAACGAGCTTGGCTTCCACCAGCAGTGCTCTTGCTATATGCCATGAGGCATTAAATAGAAGTTTGGAACTTTGGATCAGGATGGTGCACACTCTGACAAGGAATGGAAAAGAATCAGTGTCTCAACATTGGATTTGTCTATTTCAGTCTCTGTGAAGATTGCAGGGCTATCCCAAAAACTCCAAATTCCACTTCAACATTTGTAGCTTTCCATTGTTCTTTTGATGCCTCATGGAATATCTGATGTGCATTAAACTGAGTTTTGGAAAACACATTTATTTATAACAAGTAGTCAAACAAAAATCTGAGGACAATTAAGTTCATCATCAGTTTATTGCATTTTTTTCCAATACTACATAAACAATTATTAGACTCACTACACCCGTTAATTAATGTGAATTTAAGTCATCCCCACATATTAAGCTTGAGTTCTCCTTTACTTGAGAGTTGATATATTTTCAGTTACAAGTTCCATGTGATGCACATATGTCTCTATAAGACTATAACTGCCCCATGTGCTAGCTTTATGCAATTAACTCACTCTTTTTTAGCATAAGCTTTGGTTTTCTTTGCCTAATCCTTTTCTCTCAAGTCTCAATAGGTGGAAGCTCTCTACTTTTTCTGAGCTTTTTCCTTCTTCCTACTGATTTCTGTTTTATGTACATTCCAAGGCTGAAGTAGATTCACCTGCTGGAGATTGCTTCGGCTACTTCACTATGACTCAGATTTTTACATAAATGGATTTCTGACACAAAATGAAACTATTGCTTGGTGTTGGACCGTTGAAACTAAATTCTTCTAGATATAAGACAAGTCAGTTCCCTCTTTTAACTCTTAATCTTGGACTTGTTTTACTTGGATCTTATTTTCTTTCATTAGACAGATGTAATTTTCGTTTTGGAAACAGACACTTTGTCATCATGTGAAGTGATGGAATTCTTCGTTTTTCAATTTAACTGTTCTAAGTTGGGAATGACACTGTAGGATGATGAGGAAAAGAAAAGTTGAAACGAATTTATCACTTGGGGAACATAGAAATTGCTATGCATGAATAACTTTATTGTGTTCATAAAAAATGACAAATTGAGGGTGGCACAAGTAATTAAGGAGCTAACTGTGGAGGTTAAAATATATTTGAATTGATTTCTAAGCAAAGCAACAAGGGTAAGTGGCAAAAACATTTATGCTCTGCGTCATGGTTATCAAATGCGGATTGCAGTATGTCGCGGTTAACCCCAAAAAATGCTAGAGCGTTATAGCGTGTTGCGGTTGCAGAAATAGCAGAATAAATATATGACAGAAATAATGACAAAAGAAACATTTTTTAAAGACAGAGATAATAGAAGTGACATAGAGAGACGCGGATAGACTAAAAAATCCTTAATTTTTTTCTGTTACACATTTAAATTTAGGATAAAATTGACATTTTGCCTAATGACAACAGTATGGCCGCAAATGCAATTGCAATGGCCGCTACTGCGTTCCGGTGTGGCGCGACGCAGTTTCTTGAGGCGAGGCACCACAACGCTCATACGACACGGCTCGTGGCGCTATTGCGGCACAATTAACTACTATGCTCTTCGTCACGAAGGGGATTAGTCTTATCCAAATAGGTAGGACACTCTAGGAAACTAAAAAAAATGGCAAACTTATATTTCAAAACAATATAAGTTTTGTCTTCAATTTATTTTTGTATAGAAAAGAGTTGAGAATTTTTACAAAAGTAGGCGGTAAGGAGTGTATTTAAGTGTGAAGGAGCATGGTGATGCTTCAACCTCAGGTATTCACATGATTGAGATAAATTGTTCTTATGCTAATCCGACTTCATAAGGTATTGGATATCGGTTATTGTTCTTATAATCTGCAATGTGTTACAGGTGCTTAGAAGCCTAGAAGATTGGAGAAGAACGAGGTGGACCCCGCGCAGGTGATGAAGTAAGAGTTCATGCTGGTGGAGATACCGATCTCATTAGCCTACGGGCACCTTATTGCATTTGAATAATTGTCTTTATGTTCCCGGCATTTCTAGAAATATTATTTCTTGTTTAGAACAAGATGGTTTTGCTTTAACTATTAAGGATGGTACATTTTCTATCATTTTGAATGATATTGTTTTGGTACGCTTCTTTAATTAATGGCTTGTATGTTTTGGAAATGGGAACTAAAGTGCTCAATGTAGATGTGAAATGACCTAGGATAGATAATCAATCCTATCTTTGGCACTATAGACTAGGGCACATAAATGAAACAAGATTGTCTAGGATGCATAGAGATGGATACCTGGACTCCAAGGATTTGGAAACCTGTGGACAGTATGAGTCTTGTCTAGCTGGGAAAATGATTCGTCAAAAGCCCAAAGGGTTGAGATTCATAGGGCTAGTGAGTTATTAGAACTCATTCACTGTGATTTATGTGGCCCAATGTATATTGAGGCTAGAGGAGGAAACTCCTATTTCATTTACTGATGAAGTAGAGAAGCAGCGTGGCAAGATGGTTAAGTCATTGCGATCAGATCGTGATGGTGAAAATCTGAGCCATGAGCTTCAGAATTATCAAAGACAAAATGGAATTCTCTCGCAGTTTACTGCACTTAATACACCACACCAAAACGGTGTCAGGAGAAATAGGACTGTGTTAGACATGGTTAGGTCTATAATGAGTTAGACTCAACTTCCAAAATTGTTTTGGGGATATGCCTTAGACACAGCGGCATAACTTTCTAAATAGGGTACCGTCTAAATCTGTTCGAACCACACCATATAAGATATGGAATGGTAAGAGACCCAACCTGAGTTACCTCAGGGTATGGGGATCGCCGACTTATGTCAAAGCGTTGGCATCAGACAAGCTTAGTGCTTAGAGTACTAAATGTCTATTTGTGGGGTATCCCAAGGTTCTAAGGGATACTGGTTTTACTCCAGGAATGCTGAGTTCCTTGAGAAGGATTGGATCTCTCAAGGAGGCAGTGGAAGTAAGATTCATCTTGAAGAAGTGCAAGATCCACAAGAACATATTGAGGAACCCGAGTCTACTCCGCAGGCGACGTTCTCCAATGGAGAAGTAAACACGCAACTCCATAGATCTATGAGAGTCATCCATCCACCTGAGAGGTATGGGTTTGTGATTGAGAATTAGCAAACTGTTGAGGATGATGAACCAAGTAACTATGAGGAGGCAGTCAAGGATGTTGACTCCTCTAGATGGTTTGAAGCCATGAAATCTGAAATGGATTCGATGTATCAGAACAAGGTATGGACCTTGGTTCCTAAACCGCAAGGAATAGTTCCTATCGGTAATAAATGAGTCTTTAAAAGAAAAGACTGATGCAGATGGAAAAGTTCAGACCTACAAAGCTAGGTTGGTGGCGAAAGGGTATCGTCAAAGACAAGGAGTTGACTATGATGAAACTTTCTCACCAGTTGCCATGATCAAATCTATTAGGATCATGCTTGCAATAGCAGCATACCACGACTATGAAATTTGACAAATGGATGTCATGACCGCCTTTTTAAATGGGTTCTTGAAGGAGGAAGTGTACATGACACAACCTGAAGGCTTTGAAATCAAAGATCAGGAGCATATGGTATGCAAACTACAAAGGTCAATATATGGGCTAAAGCAAGCATCAAGGAGTTGGAATATACGTTTTGATGAAGTCGTTAAGAGTAACGGTTTTATCAAGAACGAGGATGAACCTTGTGTTTACAGGAAGGTTAGTGGGAGTAATGTCGTCTTCCTAGTGCTTTATGTAGATGACATATTGCTAATAGGAAATGACATCCCCACATTAAAAATAACGAAAGAGTGGCTTTCAGAAAACTTCACCATGAAGGATTTGGGAGAGGCAGCCTTTATACTTGGTATAAATATCTATAGAGATAGATCCAAGAGGCTGCTGGGTTTATCTCAATCCACGTACGTTGACAAGATGCTAAAGAGGTTTAGCATGGAAGGGTCGAAAAGGGGTTTTCTTCCTATCAGTCATGGGGTACACCTATCAAGGGCTATGTGTCCTAAGTCACAGTCTGTCGGCTATTGGATCCATCATGTATGCCATGATATGTACGAGACCAGATGTCTCATATGCTTTATGCATTATGAGCAGATACCAGTCAGACCCTGGAGAGGGTCACTGGACAGCAGTCAAGACCATCCTTAAATACTTAAGAAGAACTAAGGATGCGTTTCTGGTCTATGGTGGAGTTAATGAGCTAACAGTGAAAGGGTTCACTTAAGCCAGCTTTCAAAGTGACAAAAATGACTGTAAGTCATAATCAGTGTTTGTATTCACCTTAAATGGTGGGGCAGTATATTGGAAGAGTTCCAAGCAGGATACTAAAGCAGATTTAACGACAGAAGCTGAATACATAGTTGCTTTAGAAGCGGCTTAGGAGGCCGTGTGGATCAAGGAAGTTCATAACTGAACTTAGGGTGGTTCCAAGCGTGGATGAGCCCATACTGTTGCTTTGCAACAACACTGGAGCCATTACGCAGTCAATGGAACTTAGGTCTCATCAAAGATCTAAACACGTGCTCCGCAGATATCACTTGATTAGAGTAATCAATGATAGGATGGATGTGAAAATGGATTATATTCCCACAATTAAAAACCTGGCCGATTCTCTGACAAAGGCTATTTCTCAGAGAAAATATGATAGTGATTATGTGGCTTTAGGTATACGACTTAGGTCTGATTGGCTCTAGGCCAAGTGAGAGCTTGTTAGTATATGGGTGTCCTAGAGACAATCTTTTGATTAAATAAAGGACACTAGATGTAGAACTTTGTTTGTCGCACATAAATGAAAGCACTATTTATTCAGTTTCATATTGTGTCTCGATATTATTGTTAATATTATATGAACGAACTGGATAAACCCCTTGGAATAGAATAGTTATCTCTTGAGTATCTATGATGAGATCACGATCATGAGGATTCAAGGATATCGCATGTCTATTCCTAATTATATGTTCCTAGTCTAGAGACACTGAGTATGGGGATCAGTGATCTCGGGTAAGACTAGTATGACTTATCTACTTGTATATGGATACAAGGTAAAGACCTCATGAGCTACAAATATGGAGATATCTTAGCTAAAGTCGTGGGTGGACCTATAAGAGTATAGCTCGCACTGAACAGACCCAAAAAGAGACTCTATTAGGAAATCTCACAGATAGTGTCATTAGAGTAATCTCTTTATGTTTGGGTATGTCTTTCCTTAGACCAGAAGTTATTACCTAGACTGTGTTCTTGAAGGCATGTTTTGATTGTATGCCTCGTCTGCCTGAAACATGGAGACTCATAGGTATACTGTTGGGCGTGTCCTTAAAGGGCACAGGGCTAGGGTAATAAGCTGAAGGAACTCGTCAAATCTCTGTGAGAGATTAGGTTATCTGTAAACCGGAGAAATCAGGATGACATTTACAGGGACTCGAGAATCTATGCACAGTAAAAGAGATCATGAGATGATCTGCCTTTAGAGTCAGTAAATTGAAGATTCCATATTTCGAATAAAGCTTACCCTAAACCGCAGGGGTTGAAACATTTCCTTACCCTAGGTTAATGGGATGATAACCGAGACGAAGAGAATTACATACGGTAACCAAATATGTGCAATAGGATGATAAGTCATTAATCTGACTAGTTCTGGGGCAACAAAACATTGCTAGTGCTCTGTGTTGTCATTAATTGGGTTGTGGGCTTGTTGGGCCCAAGCCCGGTTATGTCAGAAGCTAAGTTGGACCTAATGGGTCACACACTAACACCTTGTATTCATGATGAACTAGCTTTAAAGGTATTGGGCCTAATAATGGTTGTTAGCCCAAGAAGTTGTTTGGAATCCCACCTAAATGGGAGGATGGTGCATGGAGCTTAGTAATGGCTTGGATAGTCCAAGCCATTACTAATTAATTTAATTAGTTAAATTAATAATCAAACATTTGAATTTCGAATTTTGAATTTGAAATTTGAATTTTGAAATTTGAATTTGGAATTTGAATTTGAATGTTTGAACAATTTGTATTCAAGTGTTTGAATTCGAATTTGAATTGGCTGTGAAAAGTTGTTTCATAACAAAAGGATAAGATAAGATCTTATTGGAACAAATTCCTTGGATCAAGAAGAGATATTTGGAGCATACTTTGGGGCTGTTTGGGGCGCACACTTAGGTGATAAGGATGTCATCTTGTCACTTAAAACAAAGCTCCAATCAGATTTGGTAATTGAGAGAATAAGTGGGTGAGTTGGTTCAAATTTTGAATGCTAAATTAATTTTGCATCAATTTCTCTAATGATGTTGAATGAATTTTGCACAAACTCTGCACCAAAATTACATGAAAAATATAATATATGAGATTTGATTGGTATCTAAACATAATAAATTGTGTTAAGCTCATGCCAACAAAGGTTGCCACCAATTTTGTCCCTAGTTTCTATGATTTGGTAATTAATTATGATGTCAAATTTTTCACAGAAAATTGAATAAAAAATTTTATATTTAAAAATCTTTTGGGGTCTAAATATTATTTATTTATTTTTTGGTGTTAATTTCTTCCTTTTTCGTAGGTGAAACAATGAAAATCAACTTTAAAGTTTTGGTCGCATGATTTATTAGAGGTATAAATGCACAAAATTGTGAAACAACACTTCCCAATATCGTTTAACATTATTTAAAAAAAAACACACATACACAAAGATCAATAGACAATTATATCAGATCGTTAACATGAGAAATGTAAGAACCTGCACCTCTAATTAAGGTAATTAATGATTTAATTATGATAAATTAGAAAATGATTCCATAAGTTGAATACATAGGCATTTAAGTCATAACGTGCAGTATTAGCTTTAATAGCTACGCAAAACATTTTGATCCCAAACTTTGGAAGAGCACGTGACATTGTAAAATCATCTTCTGTTATTCTAAAGGAATTCCATTTGTTGGAAAGTTTTGCCATGTGTCACTCCCTCCTTGCATCTCAGATTTCTGTTCACACCATACCCACTTAAAAACTTTCCTTCTTTGGAAAATTCAAATTATTAAATATTTTAAACATTTTAAAATACGAAAAAAGGCCTTCGATTCATTAGACGTTGCCACATGAAGTGGGGAGACTTTATCACATTGTGCAATGAATTAAGACGGATTAAAGGTTTCTCTCTCCCTTAAGCTGTAAACAGATAATGACATGCCAATAAACTCTCATTTGATTTTTTTTACTAATCTGTTGTTATTTCGTCTCTGTTGTGATGCCTCGTGTGCTTTTCAATTGGGAAAAAATGTTCAGATGAGGTATGGTGCGATGTTGTTCCTATGGATGCTTGTCACATTTTATTAGGTAGGCCATGGCAATTTGATAGGAAAGCAAGACATGATGGTTTCAAAAATACTTACACCTTCAAAAGGATGGTCAACTTATTACACTAGCACCTTCAGATTGGAGAAAGGAAGCGAAGAATTATATGTTCTCCAAGGCAGAAATTTTAGAACTGACAGAATTAGCAAATGTAATGCCAGAAGAGTTGCCGCCTGGATTACCACCTGAAGACGATGCAGATTCGAGGGCGAATCTTTTCCTAACAGGAGAGGATGATGTACTTAAGTCAACATAAGTTATTACAATTGCAGCCGTTTCAGTTTTAAGGCTTTTAATGAATTTTAATAATTGCAGACGTTTCAGTTTGCATGACTTTATGTTTTGTTTATGGTTATTTCCATTTTGTATCAGTTTTTAAGACCATTGATGGTCTTTTATTATCAATTAATTTCAATATTGCCTCATTAAAAGGCTTGATTGTTGAAGAATAATAATAATAAAGCATAGAACTTCTGCATTTTCCTGAAAGTTTATTTTCCCTATAATTTTCCATCAATTTCTCTAACGATGTTGAATGAATTTTGCACAAACTCTAACCAAAATTACATGAAAAATACAATATATGAGATTTGATTGGTATCTAAACATAATAAATTGTGTTAAACTCATGCAAACACATGTTGCCACCAATTTTGTCCCTCGTTTCTATGATTTGGTAATTAATTATGATGACAAATTTTTCACAGAAAATTGAATAGATTTTTTTAAATTTAAAAATCTTTTGGGGTCTAATTATTATTTTATTTTTTTGTGTTAATTTCTTCCTTTTTCGTAGGTGAAACAATGAAAATCAACTTTAAAGTTTTGGTCACATGATTTATTAGAGGTATAGATGCTCAAAATTGTGAAACACCAATTCCCAATATCGTTTACCATTATTTTAAAAAAAACACACACACACACAAACCACGTGGGTGGGCGTGATGGTTCAGCATCTCGTCCCTTAAGCAAGTGGTTGGGGGTTCGAACCCCAACTTTTGTGAATGGAAAGCATTCCGTGGCCAGCTCTTTACCGCTTTGTGCGCTGACGCGGGGCGAGGGATTAGTCTCATGGCTATCGGGTATATTGTAAATCATTATTATCAAAGTTTCAAAACACACCTCAAATGGCTAAAAATGAAACCTCAAATATCTGTTTATTTGGGAAAATAGTTTGTATCAATTGACTCAATCCGCTAAATCAAAAGTGCAAAGTTCCCACTATTCTTCTCTTACTTTATTGTTATTCTCTTTTGGTCAAAATTGACTTGAAAAGAAGAGGCGTGAGTGACGTCATACTAAAAGTGGGACTCAAATTTGCTAAACAAACAATGCAAAATTGTAGTTCCAAAAATAAAAGGGATTAATTAGCATAATCATACATGTGATCTCTTACTTTTCTTTTTCTTTTTCTTTTTACTTTAAATATTAGTGTAGTGGGAGAGGCTATATTGAAAAATGGACATTGTTGTATCAGACTAGGTTATATTACAAAATTTCATAATTTCTCATATGAATTAATGATGGTTAATGCTGAAACATGACTGAAATTGACTAAATAGGAATCAAGTAGGATTCAGAAAAGTCACAACTCTCAATATAATTTTAGTTAACCAAAAATAATTAAATAAATTAGAGTCCATAACATCATTAAATAGGCAACAAAAAACCAAATAATCCTAAAAAATAAAAAGACAAGAGTTAAATAGAAAATAATTAAAAAATTTAAAAAAATTATCACAAAAGCCTAAAAAATATTACGGCTCTTTGCAAAGCATGAGCCATTTCAGAAAATCGATTCCAATGTGAGGTCAAGTTTGAGCCCCTTCAATCCGGTAAAAACATAGACATTGTTCGCATGTTGACAACATTGCTCCTTCTTCTTGGATACAATTAAAATAGATGTGTCTTGAAACCCATTTGAACATCTTCAAAATAACAAGGTTGTTCCTCATCAATTCTCTCCATCTTCCTCACCTCAAGTCTATAGCTCATTTTCATTCTATATTTATACCCCACAAATGGTTGTCTTTGCCTATGCATAACATCCCTCGTTTCATTCCCAACATTTCTAATAGGCACTGTTCTCAAAAGCCCTGTCTGTCCTTCATCACCACTTGGCCTCAAAGCATTGAGGTTGACACTATTAGTCATAGGCAAGTGTGATATGTGATGAGCAGAAGGAGTGGCAGCACCATGACCATACCCTCCAGCACATTCCACCACACACTTCATGTATATTTGCGTTGCTTTCTTTAGAAATCTTATGGGGGATAATATGAAGTGCTTAAACTTACTTTGCTTGCTTGCTTCCTTCGCCATTGTTCCTTTATCTTCAACAATATTGCACAAAGAATCAAATCTAATAAACAAATGACATAAAAAGGTTCAAATACTAATATATGAGAAAATCTAAACTTGGCAAACAAGCCTTTTACAAATAAAAAAAACTCAATATGAAAATGTACTTTGTACAGCCAAGAGTGTGCTACGAAGATTGGCTAAGGTTTCAGTGGAGAAGAAGAAGAGATACAAAACTAAGGAAGAAGAAGGGCTATATATAGATGTGGCGCCTCATTAACGTTTCAGTTTTAAGGCTTTTTATGAATTTTAATAATTGCAAACGTTTCAGTTTACATGACTTTATGTTTTGTTTTTGGTTATTTCCGTTTTATATCAGTTTTTAAGACCATTGAAGGTCCTTTATTGTCAATTACTTCTGTATTGCCAGATTAAAAGGCTTGTTAGATGACGTGAAATGAGGACTTTTGATTGTTGAAGAATAATAATATAGTAGAGAACTTCTGCATTTTCAATTTCTCTAATGATGTTGATTGGATTTTGCACAAACTCTGTACCAGAATTACATGAAAAATATAATATATGAGATTTGATTGGTATCTAAACATAATAAATTGTGTTAAGATCATACCAACACATGTTGCCACCAATTTTGTCCCTAGTTTCTATGATTTGGTAATTAATTATGATGTCAAATTTTTCACAGAAAATTGAATAAAAAATTTTATATTTAAAAATCTTTTGGGGTCTAATTAATTTTTTTTTTTGGTGTTAATTTCTTCCTTTTTCGTAGGTGAAACAATGAAAATCAACTTTAAATTTTTGGTCACATGATTTATTAGAGGTATAGATGCACAAAATTGTGAAACAACACTTCCCAATATCGTTTAACATTATTTAAAAAAAAAAGACACATACACAAAGATCAATAGACAATTATATTAGATCGTTAACATGAGAAATGTAAGAACCTGCACCGCTAATTAAGGTAATTAATGATTTAATTGTGATAAATTAGGAAATGATTCCATAAGTTGAATATATAGGCATTTAAGTCATAACGCGCAGTATTAGCCATAATAGCTACGCAAAACATTTTGATCCCAAACTTTGCAAGAGCACGTGACATTGTAAAATCATCTTCTATTATTCTAAAGGAATTCCATTTGTTGGAAAGTTTTGCCATGTGTCACTCCCTCCTTGCATCTCAGATTTCTGTTCACACCATACCCACTTAAAAACTTTCCTTCTTTGGCAAATTCGAATTATTAAATATTTTAAACATTTTAAAATACGAAAAAAAAGACCTTCGATTCATTAGACGTTGTCACATGAAGTGGGGAGACTTTATCACATTGTGCAAGGAATTAAGACGGATTAAAGGTTTCTCTCTCCCTTAAGCTGTAAACAGATAATGACATGCCAATAAACTCTCATTTGATTTTTTTTTACTAATCTGTTGTGATGCCTCGTGTGCTTTTCAATTGGGAAAAAAAATATTCAGATGAGGTATGGTGCGATGTCGTTCCTATGGATGCTTGTCATATTTTATTAGGTAGGCCATAGCAATTTGATAGGAAAGCAAGACATGATGATTTCAAAAATACTTACACCTTCAAAAGGATGGTCAACTTATTACACTAGCACCTTCAGATTGGAGAAAGGAAGCGAAGAATTATCTGTTCTCCAAGGTAGAAATTTTAGAAATGACAGAATTAGCAAATGTAATGCCAGAAGAGTTGCCGCCTGGATTACCACCTAAAGACGATGCAGATTCGAGGGCGAATCTTTTCCTAGCATGAGAGGATGATGTACTAAAGTCAACATAAGTTATTATAATTGCAGACGTTTCAGCTTTAAGACTTTTTATGAATATTAATAATTGCAGACGTTTCAGTTTGCATGACTATATGTTTTGTTTATGGTTATTTCCGTTTTGTATCAGTTTTTAAGACCATTGATGGTCTTTTATTATCAATTACTTTTCTATATTGCCTGATTAAAAGGCTTGATTGTTGAAGAATAATAATAAAGTAGAGAACTTCTGCATTTTCCTGAAAGTCTATTTTCCCTATAATTTTGCATCAATTTCTCTAATGATGTTGAATGAATTTTGCACAAACTCTAAACCAAAATTACATGAAAAATACAATATATGAGATTTGATTGGTATCTAAACATAATAAATTGTGTTAAGCTCATGCAAACACATGTTGCCACCAATTTTGTCCCTGGTTTCTATGATTTGGTAATTAATTATGATGAAAAAAATTTCACAGAAAATTGAATAGATTTTTTTAAATTTAAAAATCTTTTGGGGTCCTTATTATTATTATTATTTTGGGTTAATTTCTTCCTTTTTCGTAGGTGAAACAATGAAAATCAACTTTAAAGTATTGGTCACATGATTTATTAGAGGTATAGATGCGCAAAATTGTGAAACACCAATTCCCAATATCGTTTACCATTATTTTAAAAAACTCACACACACACACAAACCACGTGGGTGGTCGTAATGGTTCAGCATCTCGTCCCTTAAGAAAGTGGTTGGGGGTTCGAACCCCAACTTTTGTGAATGGAAAGCTTTCCGCGGCCAGCTCTTTACCGCTTTGTGCGCTGACGCGGGGCGAGGGATTAGTCTCATGGCTATCGGGATACCCGATGTAATCCAAAAAAAAAACACACACACACACACAACTATCAATAGACAATTACACACACACACAACTATCAATAGACACCTGCATTATAAAATCAGTATTATCAAAGTTTCAAAACACACATGACCTAATCCTCTCATTATATTCCATGTGACACACACAAGCCTTGGCTAAAAACCTCAAATATCTGTTTATTTGGGAAAATAGTTTGTATCAATTGACTCAATCCCCTAAATTAAAAGTGCAAAGTTCCCATTATTCTTCTCTTGCTTTATTGTTATTCTCTTTTGGTCAAAATTGACTTGAAAAGAAGAGGCGTGAGTGACGTCATACTAAAAATGGGACTCAAATTTGCTAAGCAAACAATGCAGAATTGTAGTTCCAAAAATAAAAGGGATTAATTAGCATAATCATACATGTGATCTCTTACTTTTCTTTTTCTTTTTACTTTAAATATTAGTGTAGGGGGAGAGGCTATATTGAAAAATGGACATTGTTGTATCAGACCAGGTTATATTACAGAATTTCATAATTTCTCATATGAATTAATGATGGTTAATGCTGAAACATGACTGAAATTGACTAAATAGGAATAAGTAGGATTCAGAAAAGTCACAACTCTCAGTATAATTTTATTTAACCAAAAATAATTAAATAAATTAGAGTCCATAACATCATTAAATAGGCAACAAAAAACCAAATTATCCTAAAAAATAAAAAGACAAGAGTTAAATAGAAAATAATTAAAAACTTTACAAAAAATTATCACAAAAGCCTAAAAAATATTGCGGCTCTTTGCAAAGCATGAGCCATTACAGAAAATCGATTCCAATGTGAGGTCAAGTTTGAGCCCCTTCAATCCGGTAAAAACATATACGTTGTTCGCATGTTGACAACATTGCTCCTTCTTCTTGGATACAAATAAAATAGATGGGTCTTGAAACCCATTTGAACCTCCTCAAAATAACAAGGTTGTTCCTCGTCAATCCTCTCCATCTTCCTCACCTCAGGTCTATAGCTCATTTTCATTCTATATTTATACCCCACAAATGGTTGTCTTTGCCTATGCATAACATCCCTTGTTTCATTCCCTACATTTCTAATAGGCACTGTTCTCAAAAGCCCTGTCTGTCCTTCATCACCACTTGGCCTCAAAGCATTGAGGTTGACACTATTAGTAATAGGCAAGTGTGATATGTGATGAGGAGAAGAAGTGGCAGCACCATGACCATACCCTCCAGCACATTCCACCACACACTTCATGTATATTTGCGTTGCTTTCTTTAGAAATCTTATGGGGGATAATATGAAGTGCTTAAACTTACTTTGCTTGCTTGCTTCCTTCGCCATTGTTCCTTTATCTTCAACAATATTGCACAAAGAATCAAATCTAATAAACAAAGGACATAAAAAGGTTCAAATACTAATAGATGAGAAAATCTAAACTTGACAAACACGCCTTTTACAAATAAAAAAACTTAATATGAAAATGTACTTTGTGCAGCCAAGAGTGTGCTACGAAGATTGGCTAAGGTTTCAGTGGAGAAGAAGAAGAGATACAAAACTAAGGAAGAAGAAGGGCTATATATAGATGTGGCGTCTCATTAACGTTTCAGTTTTAATGCTTTTTATGAATTTTAATAATTGCAGACGTTTCAGTTTGCATGACTTTATGTTTTGTTTTTGGTTATTTCCGTTTTATATCAGTTTTTAAGACCATTGAAGGTCCTTTATTGTCAATTACTTTTGTATTGCCTGATTAAAAGGCTTGTTAGATGACGTGAAATGAGGACTTTTGATTGTTGAAGAATAATAATATAGTAGAGAACTTCTGCATTTTCAATTTCTCTAATGATGTTGATTGGATTTTGCACAAACTCTGTACCAGAATTACATGAAAAATATAATATATGAGATTTGATTGGTATCTAAACATAATAAATTGTGTTAAGCTCATGCCAACACATGTTGCCACCAATTTTGTCCCTAGTTTCTATGATTTGGTAATTAATTATGATGTCAAATTTTTCACAGAAAATTGAATAAAAAATTTTATATTTAAAAATCTTTTGGGGTCTAATTAATTTTTTTTTTTTGGTGTTAATTTCTTCCTTTTTCGTAGGTGAAACAATGAAAATCAACTTTAAATTTTTGGTCACATGATTTATTAGAGGTATAGATGCACAAAATTGTGAAACAACACTTCCCAATATCGTTTAACATTATTTTAAAAAAAAAGACACATACACAAAGATCAATAGACAATTATATTAGATCGTTAACATGAGAAATGTAAGAACCTGCACCGCTAATTAAGGTAATTAATGATTTAATTGTGATAAATTAGGAAATGATTCCATAAGTTGAATATATAGGCATTTAAGTCATAACGCGCAGTATTAGCCATAATAGCTACGCAAAACATTTTGATCCCAAACTTTGCAAGAGCACGTGACATTGTAAAATCATCTTCTATTATTCTAAAGGAATTCCATTTGTTGGAAAGTTTTGCCATGTGTCACTCCCTCCTTGCATCTCAGATTTCTGTTCACACCATACCCACTTAAAAACTTTCCTTCTTTGGCAAATTCGAATTATTAAATATTTTAAACATTTTAAAATACGAAAAAAAAGACCTTCGATTCATTAGACGTTGTCACATGAAGTGGGGAGACTTTATCACATTGTGCAAGGAATTAAGACGGATTAAAGGTTTCTCTCTCCCTTAAGCTGTAAACAGATAATGACATGCCAATAAACTCTCATTTGATTTTTTTTTACTAATCTGTTGTGATGCCTCGTGTGCTTTTCAATTGGGAAAAAAAATATTCAGATGAGGTATGGTGCGATGTCGTTCCTATGGATGCTTGTCATATTTTATTAGGTAGGCCATAGCAATTTGATAGGAAAGCAAGACATGATGATTTCAAAAATACTTACACCTTCAAAAGGATGGTCAACTTATTACACTAGCACCTTCAGATTGGAGAAAGGAAGCGAAGAATTATCTGTTCTCCAAGGTAGAAATTTTAGAAATGACAGAATTAGCAAATGTAATGCCAGAAGAGTTGCCGCCTGGATTACCACCTAAAGACGATGCAGATTCGAGGGCGAATCTTTTCCTAGCATGAGAGGATGATGTACTAAAGTCAACATAAGTTATTATAATTGCAGACGTTTCAGCTTTAAGACTTTTTATGAATATTAATAATTGCAGACGTTTCAGTTTGCATGACTATATGTTTTGTTTATGGTTATTTCCGTTTTGTATCAGTTTTTAAGACCATTGATGGTCTTTTATTATCAATTACTTTTCTATATTGCCTGATTAAAAGGCTTGATTGTTGAAGAATAATAATAAAGTAGAGAACTTCTGCATTTTCCTGAAAGTCTATTTTCCCTATAATTTTGCATCAATTTCTCTAATGATGTTGAATGAATTTTGCACAAACTCTAAACCAAAATTACATGAAAAATACAATATATGAGATTTGATTGGTATCTAAACATAATAAATTGTGTTAAGCTCATGCAAACACATGTTGCCACCAATTTTGTCCCTGGTTTCTATGATTTGGTAATTAATTATGATGAAAAAAATTTCACAGAAAATTGAATAGATTTTTTTAAATTTAAAAATCTTTTGGGGTCCTTATTATTATTATTATTTTGGGTTAATTTCTTCCTTTTTCGTAGGTGAAACAATGAAAATCAACTTTAAAGTATTGGTCACATGATTTATTAGAGGTATAGATGCGCAAAATTGTGAAACACCAATTCCCAATATCGTTTACCATTATTTTAAAAAACTCACACACACACACAAACAACGTGGGTGGTCGTAATGGTTCAGCATCTCGTCCCTTAAGAAAGTGGTTGGGGGTTCGAACCCCAACTTTTGTGAATGGAAAGCTTTCCGCGGCCAGCTCTTTACCGCTTTGTGCGCTGACGCGGGGCGAGGGATTAGTCTCATGGCTATCGGGATACCCGATGTAATCCAAAAAAAAACACACACACACACACACAACTATCAATAGACAATTATATCAGATCTTTAACATGAGAAAAAGAGCACCTGCATTGTAAAATCAGTATTATCAAAGTTTCAAAACACACATGACCTAATCCTCTCATTATATTCCATGTGACACACACAAGTTTCCTCAAATGGCTAAAAATGAAACCTCAAATATCTGTTTATTTGGGAAAATAGTTTGTATCAATTGACTCAATCCCCTAAATTAAAAGTGCAAAGTTCCCATTATTCTTCTCTTGCTTTATTGTTATTCTCTTTTGGTCAAAATTGACTTGAAAAGAAGAGGCGTGAGTGACGTCATACTAAAAATGGGACTCAAATTTGCTAAGCAAACAATGCAGAATTGTAGTTCCAAAAATAAAAGGGATTAATTAGCATAATCATACATGTGATCTCTTACTTTTCTTTTTCTTTTTACTTTAAATATTAGTGTAGGGGGAGAGGCTATATTGAAAAATGGACATTGTTGTATCAGACCAGGTTATATTACAGAATTTCATAATTTCTCATATGAATTAATGATGGTTAATGCTGAAACATGACTGAAATTGACTAAATAGGAATAAGTAGGATTCAGAAAAGTCACAACTCTCAGTATAATTTTATTTAACCAAAAATAATTAAATAAATTAGAGTCCATAACATCATTAAATAGGCAACAAAAAACCAAATTATCCTAAAAAATAAAAAGACAAGAGTTAAATAGAAAATAATTAAAAACTTTACAAAAAATTATCACAAAAGCCTAAAAAATATTGCGGCTCTTTGCAAAGCATGAGCCATTACAGAAAATCGATTCCAATGTGAGGTCAAGTTTGAGCCCCTTCAATCCGGTAAAAACATATACGTTGTTCGCATGTTGACAACATTGCTCCTTCTTCTTGGATACAAATAAAATAGATGGGTCTTGAAACCCATTTGAACCTCCTCAAAATAACAAGGTTGTTCCTCGTCAATCCTCTCCATCTTCCTCACCTCAGGTCTATAGCTCATTTTCATTCTATATTTATACCCCACAAATGGTTGTCTTTGCCTATGCATAACATCCCTTGTTTCATTCCCTACATTTCTAATAGGCACTGTTCTCAAAAGCCCTGTCTGTCCTTCATCACCACTTGGCCTCAAAGCATTGAGGTTGACACTATTAGTAATAGGCAAGTGTGATATGTGATGAGGAGAAGAAGTGGCAGCACCATGACCATACCCTCCAGCACATTCCACCACACACTTCATGTATATTTGCGTTGCTTTCTTTAGAAATCTTATGGGGGATAATATGAAGTGCTTAAACTTACTTTGCTTGCTTGCTTCCTTCGCCATTGTTCCTTTATCTTCAACAATATTGCACAAAGAATCAAATCTAATAAACAAAGGACATAAAAAGGTTCAAATACTAATAGATGAGAAAATCTAAACTTGACAAACACGCCTTTTACAAATAAAAAAACTTAATATGAAAATGTACTTTGTGCAGCCAAGAGTGTGCTACGAAGATTGGCTAAGGTTTCAGTGGAGAAAGAAGAGAGACAAAACTAAGGAAGAAGAAGGGCTATATATAGATGTGGCGTCTCATTAACGTTTCAGTTTTAATGCTTTTTATGAATTTTAATAATTGCAGACGTTTCAGTTTGCATGACTTTATGTTTTGTTTTTGGTTATTTCCGTTTTATATCAGTTTTTAAGACCATTGAAGGTCCTTTATTGTCAATTACTTTTGTATTGCCTGATTAAAAGGCTTGTTAGATGACGTGAAATGAGGACTTTTGATTGTTGAAGAATAATAATATAGTAGAGAACTTCTGCATTTTCAATTTCTCTAATGATGTTGATTGGATTTTGCACAAACTCTGTACCAGAATTACATGAAAAATATAATATATGAGATTTGATTGGTATCTAAACATAATAAATTGTGTTAAGCTCATGCCAACACATGTTGCCACCAATTTTGTCCCTAGTTTCTATGATTTGGTAATTAATTATGATGTCAAATTTTTCACAGAAAATTGAATAAAAAATTTTATATTTAAAAATCTTTTGGGGTCTAATTAATTTTTTTTTTTTGGTGTTAATTTCTTCCTTTTTCGTAGGTGAAACAATGAAAATCAACTTTAAATTTTTGGTCACATGATTTATTAGAGGTATAGATGCACAAAATTGTGAAACAACACTTCCCAATATCGTTTAACATTATTTAAAAAAAAAAGACACATACACAAAGATCAATAGACAATTATATTAGATCGTTAACATGAGAAATGTAAGAACCTGCACCGCTAATTAAGGTAATTAATGATTTAATTGTGATAAATTAGGAAATGATTCCATAAGTTGAATATATAGGCATTTAAGTCATAACGCGCAGTATTAGCCATAATAGCTACGCAAAACATTTTGATCCCAAACTTTGCAAGAGCACGTGACATTGTAAAATCATCTTCTATTATTCTAAAGGAATTCCATTTGTTGGAAAGTTTTGCCATGTGTCACTCCCTCCTTGCATCTCAGATTTCTGTTCACACCATACCCACTTAAAAACTTTCCTTCTTTGGCAAATTCGAATTATTAAATATTTTAAACATTTTAAAATACGAAAAAAAAGACCTTCGATTCATTAGACGTTGTCACATGAAGTGGGGAGACTTTATCACATTGTGCAAGGAATTAAGACGGATTAAAGGTTTCTCTCTCCCTTAAGCTGTAAACAGATAATGACATGCCAATAAACTCTCATTTGATTTTTTTTTACTAATCTGTTGTGATGCCTCGTGTGCTTTTCAATTGGGAAAAAAAATATTCAGATGAGGTATGGTGCGATGTCGTTCCTATGGATGCTTGTCATATTTTATTAGGTAGGCCATAGCAATTTGATAGGAAAGCAAGACATGATGATTTCAAAAATACTTACACCTTCAAAAGGATGGTCAACTTATTACACTAGCACCTTCAGATTGGAGAAAGGAAGCGAAGAATTATCTGTTCTCCAAGGTAGAAATTTTAGAAATGACAGAATTAGCAAATGTAATGCCAGAAGAGTTGCCGCCTGGATTACCACCTAAAGACGATGCAGATTCGAGGGCGAATCTTTTCCTAGCATGAGAGGATGATGTACTAAAGTCAACATAAGTTATTATAATTGCAGACGTTTCAGCTTTAAGACTTTTTATGAATATTAATAATTGCAGACGTTTCAGTTTGCATGACTATATGTTTTGTTTATGGTTATTTCCGTTTTGTATCAGTTTTTAAGACCATTGATGGTCTTTTATTATCAATTACTTTTCTATATTGCCTGATTAAAAGGCTTGATTGTTGAAGAATAATAATAAAGTAGAGAACTTCTGCATTTTCCTGAAAGTCTATTTTCCCTATAATTTTGCATCAATTTCTCTAATGATGTTGAATGAATTTTGCACAAACTCTAAACCAAAATTACATGAAAAATACAATATATGAGATTTGATTGGTATCTAAACATAATAAATTGTGTTAAGCTCATGCAAACACATGTTGCCACCAATTTTGTCCCTGGTTTCTATGATTTGGTAATTAATTATGATGAAAAAAATTTCACAGAAAATTGAATAGATTTTTTTAAATTTAAAAATCTTTTGGGGTCCTTATTATTATTATTATTTTGGGTTAATTTCTTCCTTTTTCGTAGGTGAAACAATGAAAATCAACTTTAAAGTATTGGTAGGTATAGATGCGCAAAATTGTGAAACACCAATTCCCAATATCGTTTACCATTATTTTAAAAAACTCACACACACACACACAAACCACGTGGGTGGTCGTAATGGTTCAGCATCTCGTCCCTTAAGAAAGTGGTTGGGGGTTCGAACCCCAACTTTTGTGAATGGAAAGCTTTCCGCGGCCAGCTCTTTACCGCTTTGTGCGCTGACGCGGGGCGAGGGATTAGTCTCATGGCTATCGGGATACCCGATGTAATCCAAAAAAAAACACACACACACACAGACAATTATATCAGATCCTTAACATGAGAAGAGATACATTGTAAAATCATTATTATCAAAGTTTCAAAACACACATGACCTAATCCTCTCATTATATTCCATGTGACACACACAAGTTTCCTCAAATGGCTAAAAATGAAACCTCAAATATCTGTTTATTTGGGAAAATAGTTTGTATCAATTGACTCAATCCCCTAAATTAAAAGTGCAAAGTTCCCATTATTCTTCTCTTGCTTTATTGTTATTCTCTTTTGGTCAAAATTGACTTGAAAAGAAGAGGCGTGAGTGAGGTTATACTAAAAATGGGACTCAAATTTGCTAAGCAAACAATACAGAATTGTAGTTCCAAAAATAAAAGGGATTAATTAGCATAATCATACATGTGATCTCTTACTTTTCTTTTTCTTTTTACTTTAAATATTAGTGTAGTGGGAGAGGCTATATTGAAAAATGGACATTGTTGTATCAGACCAGGTTATATTACAGAATTTCATAATTTCTCATATGAATTAATGATGGTTAATGCTGAAACATGACTGAAATTGACTAAATAGGAATAAGTAGGATTCAGAAAAGTCACAACTCTCAATATAATTTTATTTAACCAAAAATAATTAAATAAATTAGAGTCCATAACATCATTAAATAGGCAACAAAAAACCAAATTATCCTAAAAAATAAAAAGACAAGAGTTAAATAGAAAATAATTAAAAACTTTACAAAAAATTATCACAAAAGCCTAAAAAATATTGCGGCTCTTTGCAAAGCATGAGCCATTTCAAAAAATCGATTCCAATGTGAGGTCAAGTTTGAGCCCCTTCAATCCGGTAAAAACATATACATTGTTCGCATGTTGACAACATTGCTCCTTCTTCTTGGATACAAATAAAATAGATGGGTCTTGAAACCCATTTGAACCTCCTTAAAATAACAAGGTTGTTCCTCATCAATTCTCTCCATCTTCCTCACCTCAGGTCTATAGTTCATTTTCATTCTATATTTATACCCCACAAAAGGTTGTCTTTGCCTATGCATAACATCCCTCGTTTCATTCCCTACATTTCTAATAGGCACTGTTCTCAAAAGCCCTGTCTGTCCTTCATCACCACTTGGCCTCAAAGCATTGAGGTTGACACTATTAGTCATAGGCAAGTGTGATATGTGATGAGTAGAAGAAGTGTCAGCACCATGACCATACCCTCCAGCACATTCCACCACACACTTCATGTATATTTGCGTTGCTTTCTTTAGAAATCTTATGGGGGTTAATATGAAGTGCTTAAACTTACTTTGCTTGCTTGCTTCCTTCGCCATTGTTCCTTTATCTTCAACAATATTGCACAAAGAATCAAATCTAATAAACAAAGGACATAAAAAGGTTCAAATACTAATAGATGAGAAAATCTAAACTTGACAAACACGCCTTTTACAAATAAAAAAACTCAATATGAAAATGTACTTTGTGCAGCCAAGAGTGTGCTAAGAAGATTGGCTAAGGTTTCAGTGGAGAAAAGAAGAGATACAAAATTAAGGAAGAAGAAGGGCTATATATAGATGTGGCGCCCTATTAACGTTTCGGTTTTAAGGTTTTTTATGAATTTTAATAATTGCTGACGTTTCAGTTTGCATGACTTTATGTTTTGTTTATGTTTATTTCTGTTTTATATCAATTTTTAAGACCATTGATGGTCCTTTATTGTCAATTACTTTTGTATTGCCTGATTAAAAGGTTTGTTAGAAGACGTGAAATGAGGACTTTTGATTGTTGAAGAATAATAATATAGTAGAGAACTTCTGCATTTTCAATTTCTCTAATGATGTTGAATGAATTTTGCACAAACTCTGCACCAAAATTAAATGAAAAATATAATATATGAGATTTGATTGGTATCTAAACATAATAAATTGTGTTAAGCTCATACCAACACATGTTGCCACCAATTTTGTCCCTAGTTTCTATGATTTGGTAATTAATTATGATGTCAATTTTTTCACAGAAAATTGAATAAAAAATTTTATATTTAAAAATCTTTTGGGGTCTAATTATTATTATTATTATTATTTGGTGTTAATTTCTTCCTTTTTCGTAGGTGAAACAATGAAAATCAACTTTAAAGATTTGGTCACATGATTTATTAGAGGTATAGATGCACAAAATTGTGAAACAACACTTCCCAATATCGTTTAACATTATTTTAAAAAAAACACACATACACAAAGATCAATAGACAATTATATCAGATCGTTAACATGAGAAATGTAAGAACCCGCACCGCTAATTAAGGTAATTAATGATTTAATTGTGATAAATTAGGAAATGATTCCATAAGTTGAATATATAGGCATTTAAGTCAAAACGCGCAGTATTAGCCTTAATAGATACGCAAAATGTAACGCCCTCCCTCGTATGCATCCAAGAGAGTCGTTTGCTAAGCGGAATTAGAGTCGTTAACGTCACATGAGCTAACAAAGCAGTATACAAATCCGTAAGGCATATCAATAGTTCTTATAACTTCTGTTTGGACGATAAAAAAAATATTTCAAGTGATTTAGAAAGAGCACGTTTGGGGCTTCGCGTGCATATAAAATAATAGTAAATCCGAGTTCGTTTGCTCATAAAAACACCACCCGTAAGGTGCGCTGTAAAAATTTCGGCACTTAAATTCTTTTCACAAAGGTTTTCCAAAATAGCCGCTGTTCATAAAAGTTCAAGCTAACATAGAGATGATAAAGACTACAGTCATCCAAGAGTACCAAAACATTAATCATTACAGTCATCCAATTAAACAAACAGCAACAGTGAAAATCCACGCATCAGCAATCAACAGCAAACATCACTCCTTCAAGTGCTTTTACGTCCTCCTGCCATTTTGTAAAATAGCAGCCCCGAAGGGGTGAGAATAATCCCAGTAGTGTGGCAACAAAACCAGTAATATAACAGTATTAACTAGGCACAAAATCATAAACAGTCACTTCAACATAACCTTGTTCCTTTTTCCTTTTCCTTTTTATCATATTCATATATTGCTTATATAACGCCTTTCCTTTGCGCTTTTAGCACCGTCGTGCGCGCACTTCACAGTGGAATCAAATATACCCTTGGCACCTGAGCTCCATGTGGATTCCAACTGTGGGCCTATGCGGACTGATGCCAAGTGTCCCATACCCCGGTACCTTGGGGATGCCTATATGATGCTTGCTCAAACACATGGTCCTGTACATAACTATTCTAAAACAATGCCTATATGATCTTGATACATGTATGTCATGCTATGCTTTCACACACAAAGCGTAAAAATGCGGTATGATGTAAGGTGCATGCTTATATACCTTTCATATGCGTTATGCTGCCACATAACGTCTTTACCTCATAATCATATAGCCATCACGGCACATTTTAAGCAGTTTCCTTTCATCATAATGGAACATAATATTTTTACGGCATATGGAGCATCATGTCACAATTTTATACCAGTAGTCAATAGTCACATTAGGCAATATCGCCTGTTGTGTGCCTTAAATATTACCAAACAGCAGCGAAGTATCTCACTTCTTAAGCGCACCTAAATCAATTACAACCAATCATTTACAGTGGCTATTTACAGCAGAAACAGTGAGCATACAGCAGTGTCTCACAGCAGCAAAACAGTGAGCATACGGCAGTGTTTTACAGTGGAAAACAGTGATCATACAGTAGTGTTTACAGCAGCAAAACAGTGAGCATACAGCAGCGTTTTTACAGCAGAAAACAGTGACGTTTGTGTTTAAAACAGTGAGCAGAAACAGTGAGTTGTTCTTTTAAAACAGTGAACAGAAAACAGTGGTATTTTCCTTAAAAACAGTGGACAGAAACAGTGACGTTTTACAGCAGGAAAACAGTAGACATAAAGCAGAAACAGTGAACGTTTTAAAACAGAAACAGTGACGTTTTACAGCAGAAAAACAGTAGCACCTTACAGCAGAAACAGTGACCATTTTAAAACAGAAACAATGGCACTTTGGACTTCAAAACAGTGGCATGAGTAGTGATGTTTATACATCAAAACAGTGGCATGAATGGTACATTTTTGAGCATTAAAACAGTAGCATAAATCATGGTTTTTGGGCATTGAAACAGTGGCATATTATGGACTAACACAGTGGCATTTTATGCATAAAAACAGTGGCATATGATGACTAAAACATTGGCATTTTATGCATAAAAACAGTGGCACATGATGACTAAAACAGTGGCATTTTATGCATAAAAACAGTGGCATATGATGACTAAAACAGTGGCATTTTATGCATGAAAACAGTGGCATATGATGACTAAAACAGTGGCATTTTATGCATCAAAACAGTGGCACATAATGACTAAAACAGTGGCATTTTATGCATGAAAACAGTGGCATATGATGACTAAAACAGTGGCATTTTATGCATAAAAACAGTGGCACATAATGGACTAAAACAGTGAGTGTTTTTATGCAGAAACAGTGGCTTAGGGGGCACTAAAACAGTGACATATATGTGCAGAAACAGTGGCATATAATGTGCAGAAACAGTGGCATATATGTGCAGAAACAGTGGCATATAATGTGCAGAAACAGTGGCATATATGTGCAGAAACAGTGGCATTTGAATGGTGATTTTGAGGAACCGAAACAGTGAACATTTTATCATCAAAACAGTGGCACATTCAAAGGGAAACAGTGGCACATTTCTCTTCAAAACAGTGGCATATCCATACAAGAAAACAGTGGCATGATCTTAAACATAACCATGAGATTTTTATGCATACAAATCATCATGAAATAGCTCCACCATCCTACTTTTATCATGCTCATACTTGAATCCAAAACCACACATAATCAAGGAGACATTTAAGCACACATACATGGTTACAATGAAAGTGTTCTAAGTTCAAGGCCTACCTCTTGTAGCACACACTCTTGATCAAGAATCACACACCACCTTCTAGCTTTTCAACACAACAAGTCCACACTTCCTAGGGGAGATAAAAGTGGTTTCAACATTGGGCTGAACTAGCTAGGTCCAAAAGCCATCCTTGGGTCATTGGCCACACACACAAAGAACCCAAACACACAAGTCCAATAGTGACAAGTCCACACACACACCCTAGCCCACTTCCAAAGTCCAATAAATACTAAAGCCTTCTAACACACACTCACATTACTCATATGATTAAATTCACATGTCTACATATGTATCCTCCTATGATTTAATTTAATTAATTACCTTAGTCTTATCCAAGGATAAAGGTCAAACAATTCGTAAACCATCACACATAAACCATAAATCCGAAATCTATACATACATCAATAACATATAGTACTTATGTGTTTTACTAATTATGCGGGATGTTACACAAAACATTTTGATCCCAAACTTTTGAAGAGCACGTGACATTGTAAAATCATCTTCTATTATATTATTCTAAAGGAATTCCATTTGTTGGAAAGTTTTGCAATGTGTCACACCCTCCTTGCATCTCAGATTTCTGTTCACACCATACCCACTTAAAAACTTTCCTTCTTTGGCAAATTCGAATTATTAAATATTTTAAACATTTTAAAATACGAAAAAAAGGCCTTCGATTCATTAGACGTTGGCACATGAAGTGGGGAGAGTTTATCACATTGTGCAAGGAATTAAGACGGATTAAAGGTTTCTCTCTCCCTTAAGCTGTAAACAGATAATGACATGCCAATAAACTCTCATTTGATTTTTTTTTTACTAATCTGTTGTGATTTCGTCTCTGTTGTGATGCCTCGTGTGCTTTTCAATTGGGAAAAAATATTCAGATGAGGTATGGTGCGATGTCGTTCCTATGGATGCTTGTCACATTTTATTAGGTAGGCCATGGCAATTTGATAGGAAAGCAAGACATGATGGTTTCAAAAATACTTACACCTTCAAAAGGATGGTCACCTTATTACACTAGCACCTTCAGATTGGAGAAAGGAAGCGAAGAATTATCTGTTCTCCAAGGCAGAAATTTTAGAACTGACAGAATTAGCAACTGTAATGCCAGAAGAGTAGCCGCCTGGATTACCACCTGAAGACGATGCAGATTTGAGGGCGAATCTTTTCCTAGCATGAGAGGATGATGTACTTAAGTCAACATAAGTTATTATAATTGCAGACGTTTCAGTTTTAAGGCCTTTTATGAATGTTAATAATTGCAGACGTTTCAGTTTGCATGACTTTATGTTTTGTTTATGGTTATTTCCGTTTTTTATTAGTTTTTAAGACCATTGATTGTCCTTTATTATCAATTACTTTCTGTATTGCCTGATTAAAAGGCTTGATTGTTGAAGAATAATAATAAAGCAGAGAACTTCTGCATTTTCCTGAAAGTCTATTTTCCCTATAATTTTGCATCAATTTCTCTAATGATGTTGAATGAATTTTGGACAAACTCTGAACCAAAATTACATGAAAAATACAATATATGAGATTCGATTGGTATCTAAACATAATAAATTGTGTTAAGCTCATGCAAACACATGTTGCCACCAATTTTGTCCCAGGTTTCTATGATTTGGTAATTAATTATGATGACAAATTTTTCACAGAAAATTGAATAAATTTTTTTAAATTTAAAAATCTTTTGGGGTCTAATTAATTTTTTTGGTGTTAATTTCTTCCTTTTTCGTAGGTGAAACCTATGAAGCACCGACACTTCAAAAACACTAACGTGTCGTGTCCGAAAGCACTTTATAGAAATTCAAAAAATGGTTTAAAAGTTACATTGCGTTGATTTTTATTCCAACTATTAGATTCGTTGGATTACAATTACTATTTTATTGAGTTTAATATAAATATTTGGGATATCTTTTGTTCTTTTGCAAAATTTATGAATATTATAAGTTTAGACTCATTTTCTTATTATATTATTGAATATTAAATATAATATACAGCACATAAATTAAAAATATTATTTAATATCAAAATGTGTCCTAACGTGTCGAAATCTAACATTTTTTAGAATTAACGTGTCGGAGTGTCGTGTCGTAATATCGGTTACAAGGGTGAAACAATGAAAATCAACTTTAAAGTTTTACGTGATTTATTAGAGGTATAGATGCAAAAATTGTGAAACACACACACACACACACACACACAAACCACGTGGGTGGGTGTGATGGTTCAGCATCTTGTAACAGCTCGTTTTACACCGGTATTGTTAACATTAATTATGATATTAAGCGCAGTTACAATCACAGCAATTCACTTATAAAAATGAGGATAAACTTTTTCCGATTATTACGCGAACAGTAAAAGTATAAAAAGCGTAATAATAAAAAGCTGTGATCGTAACTGAAACACTAGCGGGAGACTTACTTAACTATTTATACACTTTATTTTATCACATACAAGATACTAAGTGGTTCCCATAATCCCACTTAGCCAACTCCTCACTTTTTACGTTTTTACCACTTAACAGGATTTGCCAATCTATTTTTCCACGAATACAAAACAAAAATCCAAACTTAGTCTCCAGGTTATCTTTTTTCCTTATTCAATTACCTTTCTAACAAGCTATCACACACTCGATTCCGAGCTCGTGAGCTCCGGTTATCACCGTTTGAAGTTGGACAAACAACATAGCCTACCAACTCCAAAACAGCCTAAAACATACAATCTTCACGGAATAAACTGCACCAAACCGCACAACCAATGACTTTCAAACTTTTACACCATAAACTAGACACCTCAAACTTCGATTTGATATATCGTATGCTTAATTTGACCAAGTAACGAAGCGGGAATTAATTTCTCAAAACTACCTCAAATCTGCCCACTAAAACAGGGCAGCAGAGGGCAGTACGTGACAACAGCCCCATGGGCTGCGAACACCACCAATGAACCTAGGCTTTTGACCCAACGTAGGGGACCTCTTAAGCTTCAAAATGGCGTATGGCACTTCCCAATCGGACCACTATGGAGAGAGATACGCTCTTCCAAAGTTCACCCAAAAACTGCCAATTCTACAGAAAATTCGCCAGAGTTTCCTTTGTATTTCCTAAAATCCCCAAATTTGCATAAACTGTTTAACAATACTAATACACCTGAAATCCAGGAAAGTCCAATGGGTGGCACACACAAGGACCAACAACGCCTTGGGGCACTTAGAACCCAATCCATTATACACTTAAAACATAAACAATGTCATGCATAAACCATAATGCGGATAATCATAAACTTACAATAGGCCTAAAGCCCTTCCATCATAATGCATACATCCATGGTACATTTACATCAATGGATTACATTTACATTTACAACTTTAACTTTAAACTACAAATATTTCCATATTACAACTTCACTTGCCAAATAAATCCATAAACTAAAATGACATGAAAGCTAAACTATGCACCACTGCTCCACTCGTCATCATGCGGACTTCTCGCCCGCTGCTCCATATCCACTGGTACATCCTGAAATAAATGCCCCGAGACGTGGTGAGATATACGGATATATCTCAGTAACCAAGAGGTTCTGGAGAAAACTCCGCCCAATGGTTCACTTCGATGTATATCAATAATATAAAAGCAACACCACTGTTATAAAATGGGATAAAGCAAGGGATTTAGAGAAAGGGGGATATATCAGAACAAATACGACATGCGGGATGGTAGCTACCAATACCACGCCATGTCCTCGGCTATACGCCTATGGGTACTACCCCTGGCGTGTTCATAGAACAACCCACCAAGGTACCCCTTCCAACCATATACACCCGAGACTACCTAGTGTGCTCCTATCCGGATAACACCCCACGACCCTGGGTCAACTGGAACTCCCTCTTGGAGACCTATCCAGTGGCAGTCCAGAAAACTTTCCCGAAGGCTAAAAATATCTACTGGCCAGAGATCTGGTACATAAGTACCCACTGTGATAATGCATATGCATGCTCATGTTGTTCTACACTACTCATACACACTTCCTACCGTTGCCATCAACTAGCAAGGTGGAACACAAAAGGGGAACAAGCCCCAGTACCAAGAGGTTACCTTTCTTTTTCCTTTCACTGAGCTCCGCAGAACTCCACATACAACTTGATTCACAGGGAACGCCTCAATCCACTTGATCCAGGACCAAGGGCAATCCATTGTTTCACTGTTCCAAGTTTATATCCACGTACGGCAACCTGTACAACCATGAACAGCCGTCAGTTTCATTCAAAATACGTCAAAACACGAAAACGTCGGATTTTCTCTCCACTCCCTTAAGGGATCGGCCCACATAGTGTTATTTTGGGTTTTATTTTTCTAAATTTTCTTTCTCATTTTATTTCACTTACTTAGGTTACCCAAAGGCTAGTCCGATCGCCGTTTTTCTGTTTTACGACTTTTACGCAACATTTTGCGAAATATTACACTTTAGGCACATTTTGCCACTTTCAACACTTATTATTTTTACATTGATTCTTCCACATGCCAATCACCACACAACCCATCTAATAACTTTTCCATCACACAACACAACACCAAAGTGTTCTAAAACATCAATTTGCCCAATTATACATAAATGGCTGAATCTTGGTTATCCAAACCAAGGATGTCCCTCAATTCCTATGGTCCACCACTCACATAATCACTTCATATCATCATATAATCACACAACAATTCACTATAACACACATTAACACCAAAGATCAAAAATCCACTTCATGCACCAATTTTTTTTCTAAGTTAAAATTCATTTTTTTCGCTTAAAATTTTCATTGCATTTCTAGCATTAATACATCATTCTAAGACATTGTCATCTAATAGACATTTTCCATTTGAGCTCTCTAACACCACATATCACAAAATACCTCTTTAGGATCAATTATCACAACTCAAAATTTAACCAATGAAATGTTGAAATAACTCACCCAATTGAACGGTATATGGCTCCACCTAAGTATACTCTACCATTGGAGCATTTAAAAGCTCCAAGAACACAATTTTCACCAAGATTTCGAATCTGATTTTTGCCCAGATCTCTCCAAATACACGGTTTCAAGGCTCAACAGTGGTACCAATGTGTTTAGAAGGTTTTTTCCATCAAGATTCAACACAAACTTTGTTGAATTTGGTTGAGAATTGGTTGGTTTAGAGGAAGGAAGAAAACTTGCCCAACAATGGAGCCATGGAGCTGTTGGACGCTGATGGAAGAAGAAGAATACGTGAAGGAGAGAAAATGAATAGTGTTTAATAAGTGTTTATTTGACTTTAAGTGGGTACCGGATCCCACGTGATTTAAAACTCACCCGAATTTCCCTCCAATCATCACTAAAATTCACAATTTAAAAACCTAATGAGAAATTATAATTTTCCATCTTAACAAAATTCTTTAATTTTACTTCCTCAGATAAATTTGGAGCTTTCCGGTTGTTCGGAAAAACACTGCTTTAAGCTACAGCGTGCTCCATTGAAAAACTTTCACAAATAGACTTAAATCCCTCAAATTTTATCAGAAATCATATTTCCTATTTCTATGGACCATTTAAAATCAATATTTGAAACCTAGAGCTCAAAATTCCACTGGCACGTTTTACGGTGCAATCTGACTGCGGTATTTTTACCTGCGAAAAACACTATTCACTGATTTTTCTGAAACTTTCTATCCACTCAATTTTTCATTCTGAATCCATTTCCAGGCTTATTTTTATCATCTGAGACCTCCTGCTCAATTTTTATCTTCCTAGGGTTGCGTGTTGGCTAATTACCGTTTTGCCCTTTCTTTGTATTTTGGCCTAATCTTTGGAATCTTCACTAATCCTGCACTTAATTTCTCACTTAACACTTTAATTATTTATTTTAGAATTGTGAGGTGTTATAATCTTTTAGAATTTTGTCCGCAAAATTACATCTTAACGGTCCCGTAACACGGGGTGTAACCGAAAATCTCATTTCTGCGGTATCCATGATTACTTCGTCCTTTACAAACTTGATAACTTTGGGTATCTGACCCCTTAACTCATTATATCTTTCACTATTTCCTTAAACCACTGTTGCTTATTCACTCACTGTAGTTCATCATATACTCATTTTACACTTGTCATTTATCGTGCTACGACCTTCAATTCGCAATACTTTAAGCTCTTCACGGCTTACAGTTACACTTTCACCAATTCATCGGTAATAGACGACCACATTACAATTTGTATGTCTCACTTTATCTCATTTTCATCTTCATCTGTCTTTCTGACCCAATGCTGTTCCCAAACATCTCTAGTTGTTTCCATAATAGACTCTAATTGTTTTCATGTATCTTCATACTTTCTTTAGCACTTAACTCTTTTCGCTGTCCTCACTGTTTCAACCGTACTCAGACATACTAGTCCTTTCCATTACTGTTACCACTCTTATGATTTAGTTGTTTTCTTAGCTTTCACCGAAGCACATCCTTTCTAGTTTCAAGGGCACTTTGTCGTTTCCTACAGTTCTGACTCACGTTAAATTCTATACTTGTATACTTTATTTTTCCTTGTCACATGTCTTTACCTCTTCTTAGGTACTTATAACCATATCTTTCTCTTCATTATACGAAATTCACAATTCTCACAATAGTTTATCTCTTTAATTAACCCTTTAAGATCTTTTAACCACACACACTCCTGAATTTTTCTATCTACTAATCATATTCATAATTTACTCTCACTGTTATTCTTTTTGTTAACTGAACCATCTCAACTTTATCAACTCAGTCAGCTCAATTATACACTCAGACCTCTCACGGTCTAAACACAACACTCATCCATGACCTCCATATCGAGAACTTATGCTTAATATTTTCACCCACTAACTACTTTCGACTTTCATTCCACTCCGATGTTACAAATTCACCACATGTTCCACTTACTTATTCTATTTTTCATAATCATCGTCATTTAATCATGGATGTCAAACTCAAAACACTATTACTTACAGCTTTACTAACTTCCAGTTCCACCAAATACTTTGGAACGAATCAATTTCCGACCCACTTCACTATTAACTAATGGACTATTCAAAATGTCATATCTCTCATATACAAGTCCTATTCGCTTGGAATCCTTGACATTCAATTATCAAATCACTTAAAATTTATTCCATCATTGCCACTACTTCTACAATTTACCACCAGTTGGTATATCAGTTTCTCGAAATATTCAAAGTTACCACAAACACTCGTCCATACCTCATTAGTACTTAATCAAAACACCATCAACATTGTGCATTTTCCACACACTTTCCACAATAAGTGGCATATGCGATTACATACAACATTTCTCAATATACTTTACCAGCAAAACCAAGCTATTCACTTTTTGGTAATCCATTACAACTATAGTTCCCATCTATTAATACACGTTCGCACTTGACTCTATTTCAATTTATCTTTTCCTTAGGGCTAACACTTTACTATTTTAACCTGAAATCTTGATCATCACTAGCCTTCCCAGAAGGACACTTATTCAATCTGTCAACTTTAACTCACGTTATTATCCCTTTTTGGTCATAAGACGAGGGTTCCAACTAACTTGCTACCTCACTTAGAGACAAAATTTATTTCCTCAGACTTACTTTACACTTACATTAGTGCTTCACTATCACACTTCAAAGTTCTTACACACTAAGCCACAACTCTTATATCCAAATCTGACATACTATTGTCCATTTACAAATATATAACCTCGCATCATGCGTTAACCATATGGAAAAACTCTCCCAATACAGTGGGTAACAACATTCACAGGTTTAACCCCTCGAGCTCTTGTTGTCCTAAGGGCCCCAGATGCCATGACTCACCGATCAGAGAATCCACCCATATGATCCATGCCGTAAAAATGACTTCCTACTAGCTGTCCCTATTCTAAGGCATCCCCCGAATGTTTCTTCTTTGTGCATTCACATAAATTATCTTTACCATACTGACCGCTACACCAATGTGGAACACTTCCTCGTTTCTCATTACTCATATCAAATACTACTAGTCTCCGGGAACTTAACCCGCACCGAGATAGCTATACAATCCCGGCACATAGGCCCCACTGAGATCTCCCTACTATCAAATCATATTACATGCACCCAGTGCACAAAGAAATTTATACTCATAATACATCTGTATATAACAGCAAACTGGTACACCGTGCACTCCCGATCACACATGAACCCAGTCCATTTGGTGTCTGTATCACCTCTGTATATAACATCAAAACTGTTCTGTATTACCACATGGGCTGCCCCCATACTCTTAGTCGTAGTGGTATAATATACAGCTGTTACATATAAGTTAATTCATCTTGCTCTATCATGTCATCCTTCTCACTGGTAGTTTACTTTCGTTTCGGTTACCCCTCTGACCTGGTTTATAACATAGACACGGTTATAATAATCCACATTCTCTTCGTAATTTCGTACACGTTTTCTAACTCGTAATAGTTCCTTCTGTCTTGTTACCGTTCAGTCCGTAGTCCATTATCTCTTCCTTGCTTATTCTTCTCGCAGATTGTTTACTCTTTTACTTTGACTAATCACTTGCCATGGTTTATAACATAATCCCTAATCCATAATTGCTAAATTTTCTCAAAGTTCTGTACACATCTCAATTCTCTCAGTATAAGTTTCACATTTCCCATCACACAGGGATCTTCCAATCATTTCCGTCGAATCACTGTTAACTACTTCACCTCAATCTTTGCACTGAAATTTACATTAATCCTTGCACTAAAATTCTACATCATTCTTGTACTTAAAACTGCTCGTCCGTCTTTGCACTGACAATTATACCTCTGCTCACTAACTAATCTTATCATTTTCATCTTGTCATTACACATCAACTCTTTTGTTGACCACATAATTACACACTATCTGCACACTTTACACATCAGTTCTTTCGTTAACCACTTAATCTCACACTTTATTGCACTTAGTTCACACACTAACCACACGGTTTCACGTTAGGTTGTACCTTAGCTCATTCTCTAATCATATCATCTCACCTTATTGTTATACAACAATAACCCACAAAATCGTGCCATCGTTCTAGTCCATTGCCTGCTACGGCTCACATAACATACGCTCAATACTGTAGAGCAACTCATCAATTTTCCTGATCATTTTCACCCTTGGTGGTTGTAGAATATCTTTTTTCCTTGAAAATGCCTCTACTCCGTCGGTCACTCCATATCAAATACCAATATTTTCATAAGCGCACGACTATTAGTAGTACATATACATATACTACAAGATCGTAATCTCTTTACAATTCTCATTACTTTCGTACAAATGACTGTACATCTCAACCATCTTGTTTCTTTATCACTGATACGTCTGCCAATCTGAGTTGACCTCCACTATCTGCAATAGTGTCTTCATGGTACATATATCTTGTGCCATCCATGGCGATTCCTTCACTTTTCCTCACACATATTACACATAGTAATATACTCATCATTAGTTCACCTCTCTTGTGTTTAGTCAACACTATCTCTTTATGGAATTCACTCCCATATTTCAATATCTCTCACATTACCAATCTACCAGTATCATACTTTCAAGTGGTCAAATCTCGTAGGATTACTCATCGAAAATTCTATTTGCTTCTCTGTTTGAACCATCCCAATTCATTCAAGTGCACCGCACTTGTCCTGGTATCATAACTGCTAATCAAACATGACGTATTTAACTCACGCATACGAATATCTGTTCCCTTTTCTCAATAATTCTTCAGGTTCAAAACCTCTCGCCTTGATGAAGTCTATTCACCAAGACCACTTGTACATAATTGTCTTACTATTCCACACATATACTTGGAATTTCCCAATCTCATACGTTCATCTATGTTATATGTTCATTTTTCATAGTACTGCAAAGTTCGTCTATGCTCATATTGTACATATCATAAATTGTACACCACTGTTGCTTATAATACACTTTTCTCTTGACCTTCATCGAAGCCAGATATAATATTTAAATATGTTTTCCTTATGCCTTCTAATATTCATACTTGACTTACTGTCGTCCTTTGTCCATGGAGCAGTTAACACTGCAGCCACAACATCAGGCTAAAGAATCACACTTGGTGCTTCAAGGTTACTACGTAGACTTCTTACGATGACCACACATGTAACACAAAGGAATGGGTTGATCAGACCCACACTAAGGAATTACATATACAGAAATCGATAAGAATCTACATACAACTATGTAGCACATAACACATCTATATATATTATCAGAGTTCCCTAACAAAACTGCTCTGATACCATAAAATGTAACAGCCCGTTGTACACCGGTATTGTTAACATTAATTATGATATTAAGCGCAGTTACAATCACAGCAATTCATTTATAAAAATGAGGATAAACTTTTTCCGATTATTACGCGAACAGTAAAAGTATAAAAAGCGTAATAATAAAAAGCTGTGATCGTAACTGAAACACTAGCGGAAGACTTACTTAACTATTTATACACTTTATTTTATCACATACAAGATACTAAGGGGTTCCCATAAACCCACTTAGCCAACACCTCACTTTTTACGTTTTTACCACTTAACAGGATTTGCCAATCTGTTTTTCCACGAACACAAAACAAAAATCCAAACTTAGTCTCCAGGTTATCTTTTTTCCTTATTCAATTACCTTTCTAACAAGCTATCACACACTCGATTCCGAGCTCGTGAGCTCCGGTTATCACCGTTTGAAGTTGGACAAACAACATAGCCTACCAACTCCAAAACAGCCTAAAACATACAATCTTCATGGAATAAACTGCACCAAACCGCCCAACGAATGACTCTCAAACTTTTACACCATAAACTAGACACCTCAAACTTCGATTTGATATATCGTATGCTTAATTTGACCAAGTAACGAAGCGGAAATTAATTTCTCAAAACTACCTCAAATCTGCCCACTAAAACAGGACAGCAGAGGGCAGTACGTGACAACAGCCCCCATGGGCTGCGCACACCACCAATGAACCTAGGCTTTTGACACAACGTAGGGGACATCTTAAGCTTCAAAATGGCGTATGGAACGTCCCAATCGGACCACTATGGAGAGAGATACACTCTTCCAAAGTTCACCCAAAAACTGCCAATTCTACAGAAAATTCACCAGAGTTTCCTTTGTATTTCCTAAAATCCCCAAATTTGCATAAGATGTTTAACACTACTAATACACCTGAAATCCAGCAAAGTCCAATGGGTGGCACACACAAGGACCAACAACGCCTTGGGGCACTTACAACCCAATCCAATATACACTTAAAACATAAACAATGTCATGCATAAACCATAATGCGGGTAATCATAAACTTACAATAGGCCTAAATCCCTTCCATCATAATGCATACATCCATGGTACATTTACATCAATGGATTACATTTACATTTACAACTTTAACTTTAAACTACAAATATTTCCATATTACAACTTCACTTGCCAAATAAATCCATAAACTAAAATGACATGAAAGCTAAACTATGCACCACTGCTCCACTCGTCATCATGCGGGCTTCTCGCCCGCTGCTCCATATCCACTGGTACATCCTGAAATAAATGCCCCGAGACGGGGTGAGATATACGGATATATCTCAGTAACCAAGAGGTTTTGGAGAAAACTCCGCCCAATGGTTCACTTCGATGTATATCAATAATATAAAAGCAACACCATTGTTATAAAATGGGATAAAGCAAGGGATTTAGAGAAAGGGGGATATATCAGAACAAATACGACATGCGGGATGGTAGCTACCAATACCACGCCATGTCCTCGGCTATACGCCTATGGGTACTACCCCTAGCGTGTTCATAGAACAACCCACCAAGGTACCCCTTCCAACCATATACACCCGAGACTACCTAGTGTGCTCCTATCCGGATAACACACCACGACCCTGGGTCAACTGGAACTCCCTCTTGGAGACCTATCCAGTGGCAGTCCGGAAAACTTGCCCGAAGGCTAAAAATATCTACTGGCCAAAGATCTGGTACATAAGTACCCACTGTGATAATGCATATGCATGCTCATGCTGTTCTACACTACTCATACACACTTCCTACCGTTGCCATCAACTAGCAAGGTGGAACACAAAAGGGGAACAAGCCCCAGTACCAAGAGGTTACCTTTCTTTTTCCTTTCACTGAGCTCCGCAGAACTTCACTTACAACTTAGGTTACCCAAATGCTATTTCAATCGCCGTTTTTCGGTTGTATGACTTTTACGCAACATTTTGCGAAATATTACACTTTAGGCACATTTTGCCACTTTCAACACTTATTATTTTTACATTGATTCTTCCACATGCCAATCACCACACAACTCATCTAATAACTTTTTCATCACACAACACAACACCAAAGTGTTCTAAAACATCAATTTGCCCAATTATACATAAATGGCCGAATCTTGGTTATCCAAACCAAGGATTTCCACTCAATTCCTATGGTCCACCACTCACATAATCACTTCATATCATCATATAATCACACTACAATTCACTATAACACACATTAACACCAAAACTCAAAAATCCACTTCATGCACCAATTTTTTTACTAAGTTAAAATTCATTTTTTTCGCTTAAAATTTTCATTGCATTTCTAGCATTAATACATCATTCTAAGACATTATCATCTAATAGACATTTTCCATTTGAGCTCTCTAACACCACATATCACAAAATCCCTCTTTAGGGTCAATAATCACAACTCAAAATTTAACCAATGAAATGTTGAAATAACTCACCCAATTGAACGGTATATGGCTCCACCTAAGTATACTCCACCATTGGAGCATTTAAAAGCTCCAAGAACACAATTTTCACCAAATACGCGGTTTCAAGGCTCAAGAATGGTACCAATGTGTTTAGAATGTATTTTCCATCAAGATTCAACACAAACTTTGTTGAATTTGGTTGAGAATTGGTTGGTTTAGAGGAAGAAAGAAAACTTGCCCAACAATGGAGCCATGGAGCTGTTGGAGGCTGATGGAAGAAGAAGAATACGTGAAGGAGAGAAAATGAATAGTGTTTAAGAAGAATTTATTTGACTTTAAGTGGGTACTGGATCCCACGTGATTTAAAACTCACTCGAATTTCCCTCCGATCATCACTAAAATTCACAATTTAAAAACCTAATGAGAAATTATAATTTTCCATCTTAACAAAATTCTTTAATTTTACTTCCTCAGATAAATTTGGAGCTTTCCGGTTGTTTGGAAAAACACTGCTTTAAGCTACAGCGCGCTCCGTTGAAAAAAATTTCACAAATAGACTTAAATCCCTCAAATTTTATCAGAAATCATATTTCCTATTTTTATGGACCATTTAAAATCAATATTTGAAACCTAGAGCTCAAAATTCCACTGGCACTTTTTACGGTGCAATCTGACTGCGGTATTTTTACCCGCGAAAAACACTATTCACTGATTTTTCTGAAACTTGCCTATCCACTCAATTTTTCGTTCTGAATCCATTTCCAGGCTTATTTTTATCATCTGAGACCTCCTGCTCAATTTTTATCTTCTTAGGGTTGCTTGTTGGCTAATTACCGTTTTGCCCTTTCTTTGTATTTTGGCCTAATCTTTGGGATTTTCACTAATCCTTCACTTAATTTCTCACTTAACACTTTAATTATTTATTTTAGAATTGTGAGGTGTTATACATCTCATCCCTTCAGCAAGTGGTTGGGGGTTCGAACCCCAACTTTTGTGAATGGAAAGCATTGCGTGGCCAGCTCTTTACCGCTTTGTGCGCTGACGCGGGGCGAGGGATTAGTCTCATGACTATCGGGATACCCGATGTAATCCAAAAAAGAAATATCAGATCTTTAACATGAGAAGAGAAGAGCACGTACATTGTAAAATCATTATTATCAAAGTTTCAAAACACACATGACCTAATCCTCTCATTATGTCCAAGTGACACACAAGTTTCCTCAAATGGCTAAAAATGAAACCTCAAATATCTGTTTGGGAAAATAGTTTGTATCAATTGACTCAATCCCCTAAATCAAAAGTGCAAAGTTCCCACTACTCTTCTCTTGCTTTATTGTTATTCTCTTTTGGTCAAAATTGACTTGAAAAGAAGAGGCATGAGTGACGTCATACTAAAAATGGGACTCAAATTTGCTAAGCAAACAATACAGAATTGTAGTTCCAAAAATAAAAGGGATTAATTAGCATAATCATACATGTGATCTCTTACTTTTTTTTCTTTTCTTTTTACTATAAATATTAGTGTAGTGGGAGAGGCTATATTGAAAAATGGACATTGTTATATCAGACCAGGTTACATTACAGAATTTCATAATTTCGCATATGAATTAATGATCGTTAACACTGAAACATGACTGAAATTGACTAAATAGGAATGAAGTAGGTTTCAGAAAAGTCACAACTCTCAATATAATTTTATTTAACCAAAAATATTTAAATAAATTAGAGTCCATAACATCATTAAAAAGGCAACAAAAAACCAAATAATCCTAAAAAATAAAAAGACAAGAGTTACATAGAAAATAATTAAAAACTTTACAAAAAATTATCACAAAAGCCTAAAAAATATTGCGGCTCTTTGCAAAGCATGAGCCATTTCAGAAAATCGATTCCAATGCGAGGTCAAGTTTGAGCCCCTTCAATCCGGTAAAAACATATACATTGTTCGCATGTTGACTACATTGTTCCTTCTTCTTGGATACAAATAAAATAGATGGGTCTTGAAACCCATTTGAACCTCCTAAAAATAACAAGGTTGTTCCTCATCAATTCTCTCCATCTTCCTCACCTCAGGTCTATAGTTCATTTTCATTCTATATTTATACCCCACAAATGGTTGTCTTTGCCTATGCATAACATCCCTCGTTTCATTCCCTACATTTCTAATAGGCACTGTTCTCAAAAGCCCTGTCTGTCCTTCATCACCACTTGGCCTCAAAGCATTGAGGTTGACACTATTAGTCATAGGCAAGTGTGATATGTGATGACTAGAAAGAGTGTCAGCACCAAGACCATACCCTCCAGCACATTCCACCACGCACTTCATGTATATTTGCGTTGCTTTCTTTAGAAATCTTATGGGGGATAATATGAAGTGCTTAAACGTACTTTGCTTGCTTGCTTCCTTCGCCATTGTTCCTTTATCTTCAACAATATTGCACAAAGAATCAAATCTAATAAACAAAGGACATAAAAAGGTTCAAACACTAAGAGATGAGAAACTTTAAACTTGACAAACACGCCTTTTACAAATAAAAAAACTCAATATGAAAATGTAATTTGTGCAGCCAAGAGTGTGCTAAGAAGATTGGCTAAGGTTTCAGTGGAGAAGAAGAAGATATACAAAATTAAGGAAAAAGAAGGGCTATATATAGATGTGGCGCCTTATTAACGTTTCAGTTTTAAGGTTTTTTATAAATTTTAATAATTGCTGACGTTGCATGACTTTATGTTTTGTTTATGTTTATTTCCGTTTTATATCAGTTTTTAAGACCATTGATGGTCCTTTATTGTCAATTACTTTTGTATTGTCTGATTAAATGACTTGTTAGATCGATTATATTGATTCAACAGTTATATTTATTTTCACATTTGTATGGTTATGATTCCCCATATTTAATACTTTATATTTATTTCACTATGCCACTTTTCATTGTGAGTTATAATAAATATTCGTAGACTTAATTATAAACAATTTGAATTACTTATACTAATAGATATTGACGTTTCGTCTCTCATTGTGTGCGTAATATGGTGCATAAAAAGTATTTAGAAGTTTTTATCGGCAATATACTGTTTATTAAATATGCTTATACTGTTTATTAAACATGTTTATCTTCAACGTAATATTAGTGCTATGTTTATATAAAAGAATAAAATAAAATGTAACACAACATTAGAAATGATAATCACAACCATAAATCATCATTTAATCATGTAGAAGAATAGCATAAGGAGGACGGCCAAAACCAGAGAAAATATATGAGAGTCAAGAAAGAACATATCTTGGCTTTGGGGAGAAGTTTGGGTAAATTGTGAGATATTGTAATAAAGAAATCTCAAAGATTATGGTGAGATTATGAGAGAAATAAACTATTTATACTTCTCACTAAAAAATCTCACAAAATCCACACTAATAGAAAATTCATTAAAATCGCCAGAATCTTGAATACCATAATAATTTTTATTTGTTTAAAACCCTGATTGAATACCACCGGATTTGGATGAACTCTAAAGCAATCTTTTAAAATCTTAATCGAATATTAATAAATACTTTAAAATATCACGTGACTTTTTTACAATCCTTTAAAATCCTAACAATCCTTTAAAATCCTAATTGAATATTAATAGATTTTTTTTTCACAAAGTAATCTATTAAAATCCTTTAAAATATCAATCCAATATCATAAATCAAATAACCATACATAATTATGAAAATAAACTAAAATTAGATTCATTAAAAAAACCTTCCTTTTTTATCTTCTTATTTTACTTATATATAGTGGTTTCATTGCCTCTGATGCACAGTGAGATTTTCCCGCAATAACGATTCTATTTCCTGGGAAAATTGTGAGAGCTTTAAATGCAAAGCAAAGGAAAGAGGAAGAAGAAGGGTTCGTTTTGTTATTGTTATGGAGGAGTCATTCAGTGAATCTTTTTCTCCTTCTCAGCGCGAGCATGTCCAGTGAATGATACGCTTCAATCAGTTCAAGTCGCCTTCAAGAACAAGATACTCAGATAGGTTCATACCAAGCAGATCCGCGCCCAAATTCTCTCTCTTTAATATACCCTCGTCAAAAGAGGGTTCCAACACCTACAAAACTCGCTTGTGGACGGCGTTATTCAGCCCTGAAGCTACTCCGGTCACACCTGATAAACGGAGTCCGAATATATTCTGTTATAAGATAGAGACTCGAAAGCCCTTGAATTCGCTCTTTATGTCCACTGATGATGAGCTTCCTAGAGTTGGTTTTGGGACATATCATAATTCTGTTAAACCTCCTCGCAAGATTTCCTTATCACCATATAAGGTTTGTTTTTTTCTTTTTTCCTTTCTTTCTTTGAATTTTGTGGGTTTTATTTATGGGAATTAAATCAATCACCCTATTATCTATTTCATCATAAGGCGAGAATTCCAACTAACTTGGAGCCGAAATGATTTCATCAGACTTACATTACACCCACAATAGTGCTTCACTATCACACTTCAAAATTCTTACACACTATGCCTCACCTCTTATATCCAAATCTGACATGCTATTGTCCACTTACAATTACATGACCTCACATTTTGCGTTAATCACATGGAAAAACTCTCTCAATACAGTGGGTAACAACATTCACATGTTTAACCCCTCGAGCTCTTGCTGTCCTAAGGGCCCCAGATGTAATAACCCACCGATCAGATAATCCACCCATATGATCCATGCCGAAATAATATCTTACCGCTAACTGTCCCTATTCTAGGAGCATCCCCCATATGTTTCTTCTTTGTGCATTTTCATCACATATCTATACTACACTAACAGTAACATCAATGCGAAACACTTGCTCGTCTCATATTATTTGTATAAGCTAATCATAGTCTCCGGGAACATAATCCGCACGGAGATACCCATACTACCGCGTCTTACAACTTGCACCCAGTGCACAGAGGAACTTATATTCATAATACACCTGTATATAACAGCCGACGTGTACCCAGTACACACCCGATTACATATGGACCCATTCCATCTGGCGTCTGTATCATACCCGTGTATAACGGCAAAACTGTTTTGTATTACCACATGGGCTGCCCCCATAATCATAGTAGTAGTATATTAATCATATCAAATATAGGTATGGCGCACTGTTTCTTCCTTGATTATTCTTCTCAAAGATTGTTTACTCTTTTACTTTAACTACTCACCTGGCATAATTCATAATATAATTTCTACTCCATGAATCCTACACTTTTCTCAAATTTCTGTACACCTCTCACATCTCTTAAGATAAGTATCATATTTCTCATCACACAGGGATCTTCTAATCATATCTGTCCAATAACAGAAAACTAACTTCTCTTCAATCCTTACACTGAAATTCACATTAGTCACCGCATCAAAATTCTACCTCAGTCCCTACACTGAAATTTTTACATTAGTCTTTGCACTAAAATCCTATCCCAGTCCTTGCACTGAAAGCCACACGTCAGTCCTTGCACTGACACTTACACATCAGTCCTTGCACTGACCATTATAACCCCACTCATTAACTAACCTTATCATCTTCGTTTTGACATTACACATTAGCACTTTTGCTAAACACATATCTTCCTACTCTATGCACATTTTATACATCAATTCTTTCGCTAACCACTTATTTTCACACTTTATTGCAACTTAGTTCACAGACTAACCACATGGTTTCACATTAGGTTGTACCTTAGCTCATTCTCTAATCATATCATCTCACCTTATTGTTATACAACAATAACCCACAAAATCATGCCATCGTTCTAATCCATTGCCTGCTACGGCTCACATAACATACGCTCAATACTGTAGAGCAACTCATCAATTTTCCTGATCACCTCCACCCTTGGTGGATGTAGAATATCCCTTTACCTTGAAAATACCTCTACTCCGTCTATCACTCCATATCAAATACCAATGTTTTCACAAGCGCACTACTGTTAGTAGTACTTATATATATACCACCAGATCATAATTTCTTTATAATTCTCATTACTGTCTTACACATGACTGTACATCTCAACCGTCCTATTCATTTATCACTGAGACATCACGGTTCCTTCACTTTTCCTTATACATATTACACATAGTAATATACACATAATTAGTTCACCTCACTTATGTATAGTCAACACTATCTCTTTATGGAATTCAATCCCATATTTCAATATCTCTCACATTACCAATCTACCAGCCTCATACTTTCAAGTGGTGAAATCCCATAGGATTAATCATCAAATATTCTATTTGTTTCTCTGCTTCAACTATCCTAATTCATTCAAGTATACACCATCTGTCCAGGTGTCATAACTGCTAATCAAACATAACGTATTTAACTCATACATACGCATATCTGTTCTCATTTCTCAATAATTCCTCAGGTTCTAAACCTCTCACCTTGATGAAGTCTATTCACCAAGTCCACTTGTACATAATTGTCTTACTATACTACACATATACTTGGAATTTCACCAGTCTCTTAAGCTCATCTCAATTATATGTTTATTATTCACAGTACTACAAAGTCTGTCTATGCTCATACTGTACATATCATAAATTTGTACACAACTTTTGCTTATAATACAATTTTCTTTTGACTTTCATCGAAAGTCAAATACAATATTTAAGTTTGTTTTCCTTAAGTCTTCTAATATTCGTACTTTACTTACTGCCCATCTCTTGTGCATGGAGTAGTTAACACTGCAGCCACAACATCAGGCTAAAGACTCACATTCGGTGCTCCAAGGTTACTACGCAGGCTTCTTACGATGACCACACATGTAACACAAAGGAATGGGCGGATCAGACCCACACTAAGGAATCACATATACAGTAATCAATAAGAATCTACATACAACTATGCAGCACCTAACACATCTATATATATTATCAGAGTTCCCTAACAAAACTGCTCTGATACAATAAAATGTAACAGCCCGTTGTACACCGGTATTGTTAACATTAATTATGATATTAAATGCAGTTACAATCATAGCAATTCATTTATAAAAATGCAAATAAACTTTTTCCGATTATTACGCAAGTAGTTGAAAACATAAAAAGCGTAAGAATTAAAAGATGTGACCGTAATTGTAAACTCTTGCGGAATACTTATTTATATTATTTTAATAGTTTACTTTAATTATAATAAGACACTAAGGGGTTCCCATAAACCCACTTAGCCAATTTCACACTTTTGCGTTTTCTACACATCCGAACAGGGTTCGGTCTCTAAATTACCGCGGACGCACAGTAAAAATTCGATCCCTCATACCTTGCTATCTTTTTTTATTACTGAATTACCTTTCCAGAAAGCTATCACATGCTTGGTTCCGAGCTCGTTTGCTCCGGTTATCGCCGTTTGAAGTTGGGCAAGCAAAACTGCCAACCAAACCCAAAACAGCTCCAAACATCCCTCATTCCATGAATTTCTGCACCTAATCCACTGATCCATTTGTTCTCAAATTTTTATACGATAAACTAGACACCTCAATATTCGATTTGATATATCATACACTTAATTCGACAAAGAAACGAAGCCGGAATAAATTTCCTAAAACGGACCAGAACAACCCCCAAGTGCAGGGCAAAACAGGGCAGCAACCTTCCATGGCCTGCACAGGGCTGCGCACCACTCTAAAAATTCTAATATTTTAACATAGTTTAGTGAACATCTCAAGCTTCAAAATGGCATATGGCACGTCCCTATCGGACATCTATGGAGGGAGATATGCTCTCCCGAAGTTCACCTAAAATCTGTCAATTCTACAGAAAATTCGCCAGATTTTCCTTTGTGTTTACAAAAATTCCCAATTTGCACTAGTAGTTATGTGACCTAAAATGTACCTAATAATCATTATAATTCATTGGGTGGCACACACAAGAACCAGCAATGCCTTGGGGCTCTTACAACCCAACATAGTTCATATTTATTACAACATAACTTACTTTAAATCCTTAAATGGTTTCAATCACCAACTTTAATTTCATGCATATTTTCATCATGCAAATAATCATAAACTTAAAATAGGCCTAAATCCCTACCATCATAATACATCATGCATTTAAGGTACAATTACATCATTTAACTTGCATGTTACCACTTACAACTTCAAACTTTAATTTAAACTTACAAACTCATACTTTGATTTACAACTTTAACATGAACTTAAAAAAGTAAACTACTATGATGATGCTCCATGACTCATCCTATGGGCCTCTTTCCCGCCACTCCTGTGTCACTGCTACATCCTGAAATAAAGTCCCCGAGACGGGGTGAGATATACGAATATATCTCAGTAACCCAGAGGTTCTGGAGAAAACTCCGCCCAATGGTTGACTTCGATGCATATAAATACTGTAAAGCAACATTACTTTAAAATGGGATAAAGTAAGGGATTTAGAGAAAAGGGGGAATATAAGAATACAAACTACGACGAAGCGGGCTGGTAGCTACCATACCACACAACGTCCTCGACATATAAGCCTACGGGTATCAATCCAAGGTGTGTTCCTAGAACCAGAACCAAGGTACCCCTCCCATCCGCATACACCCAAGACATCCTAGTGTGCTCCTATCCGGATTACACACCATAACCCTGGGTCAACCGGAACTCCCTCTCGGAGACCTATCCCGTGGAAGTCCGTAACTTGCCCGAAGGCTAACTATCTACTGGCCAGTGATCTCGTACATATAAGTACCCTCATAAATGCAATATGCATGCTTATGCTGTTCTACACTATTCATACACACTTCCTACCATCACCCTCAATAGGTGTTTGGGACACAAAAGGGGAACAAGCCCCAGTACCAAGAGGTTACCTTATATATTATTCCACTTAGCTCCGGAGCAGCTTATTCCTCAACTTGGTACACAACAGAAAGCCTACACAAAGGACATTCCCAATCACTTAAAACTCAAACAATACATGATAATTTACAATTAAACATGTTAGCATATGGGTGTCCTAGAGACAATCTTTTGATTAAATAAAGGACACTAGATGTAGAACTTTGTTTGTCGCAAATAAATGAATGCACTATTTATTCAGTTTCATATTGTGTCTCGATATTACTGTTAATATTATATGAACGAACTGGATAAACCCCTTGGAATAGAACAGGTATCTCTTGAGTATCTGTGATGAGATTACGATCATGAGGATTCAAGGATATTGCATGTCTATTCCTAATTATATGTTCCAAGTCAAGAGACACTGAGTTTGGGGATCAGTGATCTCGAGTAAAGACTAGTACGACTTATCTACTTGTATATGGATACAAGGTAAAGACCTCATGAGCTGCAGATATGGAGATATCTTAGCTAAAGTCGTGGGTGGACCTATAAGAGTATAGCTCGCACTGAATAGACCCAAAAAGAGACTCTATGAGGAAATCTCATAGATAGTGTCATTAGAGTAATCTCTTTATGTTTGGGTATGTCTTTCCTTAGACCAGAAGTTATTACCTAGACTGTGTTCTTGAAGGAATGTTTTGATTGTATGCCTCGTCTGCCTGAAACATGGAGACTCATAGGTATACCGTTGGCGTGTCCCTAAAGGGCACAGGGCTAGGGTAATAAGCTGAAGGAATTCGTCAAATCTCTGTGAGAGATTAGGTTATCTGTAAACCGGAGAAATTGAGATGACATTTACAAGGACTCGGGAATCTATGCATAGTAAAAGAGATCATGAGATGATCTGCCTTTAGAGTCAGTAAATTGAAGATTCCCTATTTCGAATAAAGCTTACCCTAAACCGCAGGGGTTGATACATTTCCTTACCCTAGGTTAATGGGAAGATAACCGAGACGAAGGGAAATACATACGGTAACCAAATATGTGCAATAGGATGATCAAGTCATTAATCTGACTAGTTCTGGCGTAACAAAGCATTGCTAGTGCTCTGTGTTGTCATTAATTGGGTTGTGGGCTTGTTGGGCCCAAGCCCAGTCATGTCAGAAGCTAAGTTGGACCTGATGGGTCACAGACTAACACCTTGTAGTCATGATGGACTAGCTTTAAAGGTATTGAGCCTAATAATGGTTGTTAGCCCAAGAAGCTGTTTGGAAGCCCACCTAAATGGGTGGGTGGTGCATGGAGCTTAGTAATGGGCTTGGATAGTCGAAGCCATTACTAATTAATTTAATTAGTTAAATTAATAATCAAATATTTGAATTTCGAATTTGAAATTTGAATTTGGAATTTGAATTTCGAAATTCGAATTTTGAATTTGAAATTTGGAATTTGAAATTGGAATTTTGAAATTTGAATTTGCAATTTGAATTTTGAAATTCGAATTTTGAATTTGAAATTTGAAATTTTGAATTTTGAATTTTGAATTTGAATGTTTGAACATTTGAATTCAAGTGTTTGAATTCGAATTTGAATTGGCTTTGAAAAGTTGTTTCATAACAAAAGGATAAGACAGGATCTTATTGGAGCATATTCCTTGGATCAATAAGCATCTTTGGAGCACATCCTTGGGCTGTTTGGTGCGCAAATTTGAGTGATAAGGATGTCATCTTATCACTTAAAAGAAAGCTCCATTCAGATTTGGTGGTTGAGGGAATCAGTGGGTGAGAGTTGATTCAAATTTTGAATGCAACTACTCAATTTATTTGGACCCTTTCTAGGGCTGAATTATGCGCATGAAAAGTATACTATATGATAGTTTATGAATTTAAGTTTAAATTATTTTGAACTTAATTTCATGAGGATAAGATTGGAGGTTGTTGGCAAAATTGGTTTTGCAACAGCTCCACCTTATCTTCCCTTGTTCCATGCGCAAATTTCAAATGTGTTTGAAAGTTGGTTTTCATTTTGAATGAATTAAATTCTCTCCTCCTCTCATCAAGGTGTGCGCATATATACTGGTTCCTCACCTTAGGGTTTTGTCAAGAAAACCTAGCCAACTCTCCTTCATCTGATGCACCATTCTATAGGGTAGTTCACTACACCTTTCCAAACAGAATACCTAGCCTCCACCTTCACCACTTGTGCGCATAGCAAGCCTCACTGTGGTGTTCATCTGGTGGCTTTCAAGAAAGGGTTCTTGCATCATTGACGAACGATGGTGTGGATCACCATTAGAGGGTTTGAACCCTTCAAGCCTGACATCTGATCTCCCTGACTGATCAGGCCAAAAACAAGGTAACATCATGCTGTCTTAAAGCATGAACCTATGTGTGCGTGTATGTTCCGCAGTAAAATTTTTTGTTTTTACACCTTACATGCATCGGCCTTCAAAGGCCAGTTTACTTTCAAGTGGTATCAGAGCCCGGTTGCTTTACCATCGATGGGTGATGGTACCTTGTTTGTGAAAGGAGTTTTTCACGGTCAAAAATCTTTAAAGGGTTAAAGTTTAAATTCTGCATATGGATTTTGAATCACAAATCCTTTAAAGTGTTAAAGTTTTTGTTTTTATGAACATGTAAATTTGATTCTGTGTTCATAAAACATTATGCATCATGGTTTAGTTTCTTTTTCTTTATGAAAGTTTTAAAAGGAACACCCTTTTTGAAAGGGTAGATTCGGCCATGGGGTACTAAGAGTACCTTGAATGATTTCTTATTTTTCTCCATGAATTGTGTCATGTTTATATGCATGAAATTTTGTGACAAAATTTATCATATAGTCACCTATATGATTCGGCCATGAAGGGGTTTATGGCTACATGCATGGTTTAATTTTGTTTTCTTTGAGAAAGAATTAACAAAATTTGAATTAAAATTGTTTTTAAATTCGGCCAATGAGAAATTTAAGATTATGAATCTTGATGTTATTTTGATGTTTAAATGTTAAATGTCAAAATACATGTGAAAATGTTATGTGATAATATAATGTTTGTGTTTGCAAGTTTTGAACTTTTCAGGTACAAACAGGAAGGGGATGGTCATGGTGCCAGGATTTGAATTTTGAATTTTAAATTAATGAGTAATCGCGCCTTTTAATTTACAAGTGTATTTGTAATTTAAATTTTGTAATTTTGTACCTCCAAGGATGTTATGGAGTTTCTTTAATTATTTGTAATTAGAGAAATAGGCTAGTGGCGTATAGACGACAAGCGGCCGTTGCTTAAAGAAGCAAAAAGGACAAAAGCGCGAGCACCATGGCTATCTCAATATAAACTGTTTATATGCATGTATGATTAGAACGTCTAGTATGCATGAATTGGGCAAACCGCGTTTTGTATGGTTATTATGTTTGTCCAATAGCGACTAGTGTATACCGATAGATGTTTGACATAGGTAACGACTAGCATGATAACTTACAATATGTGTTTGATGGGACCTAATTAACCCCAAAATAAAAGGAACCCTTAAAAGGAATAAATAATTAAGCATATGATTACCTCCCACCACCAATGCTACTCAAAACTCTTCTACATAGTGGTGCTCCACAACTCAGTTGGGACCCACTATTTCGTTGAGCTAGAGTAGTGTTTGAAGTGTAAGACACTTAGGGTGCTGGTTTAATGCTTAACTAAGACATAAGTTGCAGGCACAGCCGGGCTTATGAGCTTAGGGTAATGGTGCTAGGTTGGTTGCATGAGATGCACCACTAAGTGACAAAGAGTTGTCAACCTAATGTTAAGAGAGGGTATGAGATACTGTTGATAAAGATCAACCCATTATTTAAATTAATCTTGCGGTCTTAGACGGAGATTAAAGTAAATAATCGCACTCTTAATCCCACTAAGGTAAAATCTAAAGTAGATTAACCCTAAGTCAAAAGGAAGGGTCATTGACTTAGATAAAATAGTGGGAGGGGCAAATTATTTCAAGTTTTTAATAATTTGCTTTTAACTACATAACTGTATATTAACTAAAACTATATTTACATCCTTTTCAGCTTATAGTATGACTAATCCACTGTCACTGCGTTCAATACTCGATACGAATAAACTGACCGGTTCAAATTTTATGGACTGGTATCGGAACCTAAGAATAGTTCTAAGGGCCGAAAAGTGTAACATCCCACATAATTAGTAAAATACATAAGTACTATATGTTATAGATGCATGTGTAGAATTCAGATTTATGGTTTAGGTTTGATGGCTTGCGAATTGTTGATCTTTATCTTTGGATGAGACTAAGGTAAGTATTTAAATTAAATCATAGGAGAATACATATGTAGGCATGTGAATTTTTATTAAAATCATAAGAGTAATTTGATTGTGTGTTATAAGGCTTTTGTGTTTATAGGACTTAGGAAGTGGGCTAGTGTGTGGACTTGCCACCTTTAGACTTGTCTTATTGGATCCATTGTAAGTGTCAGGCGATATTACCTAATGTGACTATTGACTACTGGTATAAAATTGTGACATGATGCTCCATACTCCGTAAAAGTAATATGTTCCCTATGATGAAAGAAAACTTCCTAAAATGTGCCGTGATGGCTATGGAAATGTGCCGTGATGGCTATATGATTATGAGGTAAAGTTGTTATGTGGCAGCATAACGTACATGAAAAGTATATGTGCCGTGATGGCTATATGAAAAGTATATAAGCATGCACCTTACATCATACCGCATTTTTATACGTTTGAGTGTGAAAGCATAGCATGGCATGCATGTACCAAGATCATATAGGCCTTGTTTTTAGAATAGTTATGTACAGGACCATGTGTTTGAGCAAGCATCATATAGGCATCCCTAAGGTACCAGGGTATGGGACACTTGGCATCAGTCCGCATAGGCCCACAGTTGGAATCCACAGGGAGCTCAGGTGCGAAGGTATATTGATTCCACTGTGAAGTGCGCGCACGACGGTGCTAAAAGCGCAAAGGAAAGGCGTTATATACGCAATATATATGAATATGATGAAAAGGAAAGGCGTTATATGCGCAATATATATGAATATGATGAAAAGGAAAAAGGAAAAGGAACAAGGATATGTTGAAGTGACTGTTTATGATTTTGTGCCTAGTTAATACTGTTATATTATTGGTTTTGTTGCCACACTACTGGGATTATTCTCACCCCTTCGGGGCTGCTATTTTCCTAAATGGCAGGAGGACGTAAAAGCATTTGAAGACATGATGTTTGCTGTTGCTTGCTGATGAATGGACTTGTACTGTTGCTGTTTGATTGATTGGATGACTGTAATGCTTAATATTTTGATACACTTGGATGACTGTAGTCGTTATCATCTCCATTTTACCTTGAACTTTTATGAACAGCAGCTATTTTGGAAAACGTTTGTGAAAGGAAATTTTAAAGACTTAATTGCTGAAATTTTTACACTGCACCTTACGGGTGGTGTTTTTACGAGCAAATGAACTCCGATTTTCTATTATTTTATATGCACGCGAAGCCCCTAATGTGCTCTTTCTAAATCACTTGAAATATTTTTTATCATCCACCCAGAGGTGTTAAGAATTTAGAAACGCGTATGCGTTTTGAAGTTAGAATAAGAATTTCTATAGTAGCTTATATGACGTTTAAAGACTCTAATTCCGCTTAGCAAACGACTCTCTTGGATGCATACAAGGGAGGGCGTTACACTAATTGGTATCAAAGCAGTTTGGTCCATGGATTTGCTTGTGATTGATTGAATTGATTGTTGATTGTGTTTATCTGCTGATTGACTGTCTAAATGTGCTATAGTTTAAGTGTTTGAGACTAGGGTAGTTAGATTGTTTAGGCCGTTCTGTGATAAGACACGGATGCATAGTTAACTTATCCGAATTGAACTCGAGTACCTACTTGGGACTGCTGCCATAAATAACTTGCGGTGAGCCTGATCAACTCATTTCATGATATTGTGAGTGCAGAATCATGGCAGGTGGTCGCGGTTCAACTCGGGGAAGGTCTGGCGATGCGGAAGAGGATCTTATCACTACCATTGGGGGACTGGCAACGTTTATCCAGAATATGAGCCAAGAATGGCGTGACCATAGGCAACAGAATCAGAACCAACCCCCACTGCATGACAATGCAGAAGAAATTGCCCGTCGGAGGTTGAAAGACTTCCGCAACTTCCAACCACCTACCTTTGAGGGTGAAGACAACCCCGAGGCTGCAGCGAAGTGGCTGCAGATGATCGAGCATATCTTCGAACGCATGGCATGCCCGGAAGCGCAGAAGACCGATTACGCATCGTACCAGTTGATGGGAGAAGCTTTAACATGGTGGACTGGTGCGAGGGCTCTGCTGAGAGCTCAAGACGTTGAACTAACATGGGCCGTATTCAGACAAGTATTTTTGGATAAGTATTTCCCTAAAGCGATGAGAAGAATGAAACACACTGAACTGCTGTCACTTAGGCAGGATAACATGACGGTTAATGAGTACATTGCAAAATTTGGGCAGCTGATCGAGTACGCCAACTTTGACCGGAATATCTATGATGAGGAATGGCAGGTGGAAAAGTTCGAAAGCGGATTACATCCGGAGATCCGTAAACTCATTTTGACGACAGCTAATCGTACACTTCCGGAACTCATTAATCAGAGTCGTCAGGCCGAAGGAATCATCAATGAGGCCAAGAATTTGAACAAGCAACCAGCACAATTCCACGGAGGAAACCGAGCAGGCAGATTCTTCAGGACGGCACCTGGTAGGGGTCGAGGCAGAGGTCCGCAGTTGCAGGCGCGGCCTGGAAATTTTAAGAGGAGCTATACTATTGGTCAATCGTCAACTGGACGGCAGGGTGCGACTGTTTGTGCTACATGTGGAAAGAATCACTTTGGAGTTTGTCGCAAGAGCAACAATGCATGTTTCAGATGTGGCCAGCAAGGACATTTTGCTTTCAAATGCCCCCAGAACGCTGATCAACAGCCTACGCAAGCACGGGTGTTCACTCTGGATGCGAATGAAGCGCAGAAGTTTCCCAACTTGATCAAAGGTAATGTCATTTTAAATGGTCACCCAATTTCAGTTATCTTTGATTCTGGAGCGTCTGGCTCTTTTATGGCAAAGCATACCGCTATGAGAATAGGCACCACCCCAACCCCGTTACCTCATGAGTTACACATCAGCACACCTACTGGAGGATCGTGCACAGCCTCAGAGATCTGCAGAGGTGTTACCTTACATTATGAAGGGAACACGTATACAGTTAACTTGGTGGTCCTACCGGTATTCAATTTCGATGTGATTATCGGTATGGACTGGTTGACGGAAAACGGGATAACGTTGGATTGTCGAGCGGGGAAAGTCGTTGTTCCTGCGAAAGATGGTAATTTTCAACCTTTCTCTCTCATTTCTTTATTGCAAGTTAGAAAAGAGCTCCGCAAGGGAGCAACAGGGTATCTTTTGTCGATCGAGGCTGAGACCTCGGTTGACACTCTCATTCAGAATGTGCCTGTAGTTAAAGAATTCGAGGAGGTATTCCCGGATGAAATACCTCGATTGCCTCCTCATAGGGAAATAGAATTTTCTATAGAACTTGTTCCTGGAGTTGGACCAATCTCCATTGCCCCGTATCGTATGGCGCCGTTGGAACTGCGAGAGTTGAAGAAGCAGATAGAAGAACTTTTGGCAAAGGAATTCATCAGACCGAGTACCTCTCCATGGGGTGCTCCAGCCATCTTGATTAAGAAGAAGGACGGGAGTCTACGTCTGTGTGTAGATTACCGACAGCTGAACAAAGTTACGGTGAAGAATAAGTATCCGCTACCAAGGATCGACGATTTGATGGACCAGTTGAGAGGAGCCAGAGTCTTTTCCAAGATAGATTTACGATCGGGATACCATCAGATCCGGGTCAAACCGGAGGATATTCCGAAAACAACTTTTAGGACTCGTTATGGACACTACGAATATCAGGTGATCCCATTCGGACTTACAAATGCTCCAGCGGTATTCATGGACTACATGAACCGCATCTTCCGCCCCTTTCTTGATCAGTTTGTTATTGTGTTTATCGACGACATCCTGATTTACTCTACTAATGAAGAGCTGCATGCGGAACATTTGAGGATTGTCTTGCAAATCTTGAAGGAGAAGCAGTTGTACGCGAAATGGTCGAAGTGCGAGTTTTGGCTTAAAGAGGTCCAGTTTCTGGGTCATGTCATTTCATCAGAAGGTATCACGGTGGACCCCAGCAAGGTTGAAGCTGTCATGAATTGGGAACGACCCAAGACTGTCACCGAAGTAAGGAGTTTCTTAGGTCTTGCTGGATATTACCGTAGGTTCATCCAGAATTTTTCTCAGATAGTGCAACCTCTTACCCGTCTCACTCGGAAGGACAAGCCTTTTGAGTGGACTGAAGCTTGTGAAGAATGTTTCTTGGAACTGAAGAGCAGATTAACGAGTGCTCCCGTACTCACGATTCCGGATCCTACCCGGAAGTTCGAAGTATACTGTGATGCGTCGCTGAAAGGACTTGGATGCGTGTTGATGCAAGATCGTATGGCGGTAGCTTACGCATCTCGACAACTTAAGCCTCACGAAGAAAATTATCCTACGCACGATTTGGAGTTAGCAGCTATAGTGTTCGCACTTAAAATCTGGAGGCACCACTTGTATGGTTCGCAGTTTGACGTGTTCAGCGATCATAAGAGTTTGAAGTACTTGTTCGATCAGAAGGAACTGAATATGCGGCAACGACGGTGGATGGAATTTCTGAAGGACTATGATTTTGAACTTAAATACCACCCAGGAAAGGCAAACGTGGTAGCTGACGCTCTGAGTAGGAAGACACTGCACACTGCAACTCTGATGATAGAAGAACTGAAATTGTTTGAGGCCTTTCGAGATTTGAACTTATCTGTAGACAAGAGAGGGAATAGCATAAGATTGGGAAATATAAAGGTAGAGAATGAATTGATCAGTAGAATTAAGGAGGCTCAGAAAGATGAAGAGTTAGTCCGTGATTTGGTTGGCAACCAAGATGTTGTAAAGGATGAGAATGATACTTGGAGATTCCAAGGCCGGTTAGTAGTGCCGAATGAAGAGTTGAAGCAAGAAGTTTTGCAGGAGGCTCATAAGGGTAAATATGCAGTTCATCCTGGATCTACGAAGATGTACCATGATTTGAAGACCTCGTTTTGGTGGCCGGGTATGAAGCGTGATATTGCTGAGTATGTATCTCGATGCTTAACTTGTCAGAAGGTGAAGTACGAACACCAGAAACCGTCGGGACTCCTTCAACCTTTGGAGATTCCCGAATGGAAGTGGGACAGTATCGCGATGGATTTTGTAGTTGGACTTCCTCGGACGCGAGAAGGATATGATGCTATCTGGGTGATTATTGATCGTTTAACGAAGTCAGCTCATTTCTTGCGTGTTAGGACCACATATAATACAGAGAGGCTTGCCAGGATTTACCTGCAGGAGATTGTGAAGCTGCATGGAGTTCCTACGAGTATTGTCAGTGATCGTGATCCCAAGTTTACATCTAAGTTCTGGGAATCTTTTCAAAGAGCATTAGGGACCCACTTGAGATTGAGTACTGCTTACCACCCGCAGACCGATGGACAGACAGAACGCACCATTCAAGCTTTAGAGGACATGTTGCGAGCATGCGTGTTGGAGTTAGGAGGCAGCTGGGACAATTATCTTTCTTTGATTGAGTTTGCTTACAACAACAGTTACCATTCCAGTATTCAGATGGCACCGTATGAAGCTCTGTATGGGAGAAAATGCAGATCCCCTTTATGCTGGACTGAAGTGGGTGAGCGAAGTATGTTAGGACCTGATCTAATTCAAGAAACATCCGAACAGGTAAAGAAGATTCGGGAAAATATGCAGCGGGCTCAGGCCAGGCAGAAGAGTTATTACGACAAGCGTCATAAGCCTCTATCTTTCGAAGTCGGAGACCATGTATTTTTGAGAATCACACCTACATCGGGACTCGGAAGGAGAATGGGAGTAAAGAAGTTAAGTCCACGGTACTTAGGACCGTATCTGATCATGGACCGGATTGGAGAGTCTGCATACCGGTTGGCTTTACCACCCAATCTGTCAGGATTTCACAATGTATTTCATGTGTCGCAGCTACGGAGGTATCTCTCTTATCCATCTCATATATTACAGCCGGAGGAAGTAGAATTAAAGGAAAATCTGACGTATCAAGTGCAACCGTTCCAAATTCTTGAAAGATCCGTCAAGCGACTCCGTTCTAAAGAAATTCCTTTGGTGAAAGTGTTATGGAACAACAGATCGGCAGCTGAAGCCACTTGGGAGCGCGAGGACGACATTCAGAAACGCTATCCAGAACTGTTTAACTCTTAAGTAAGTTTATTTTGCGGACAAAATTCCTATTTGGTGGGGAGAGTGTAACATCCCACATAATTAGTAAAATACATAAGTACTATATGTTATAGATGCATGTGTAGAATTCGGATTTATGGTTTAGGTTTGATGGCTTGCGAATTGTTGATCTTTATCTTTGGATGAGACTAAGGTAAGTATTTAAATTAAATCATAGGAGAATACATATGTAGGCATGTGAATTTTTATTAAAATCATAACAGTAATTTGATTGTGTGTGTTATAAGGCTTTTGTGTTTATAGGACTTAGGAAGTGGGCTAGTGTGTGGACTTGCCACCTTTAGACTTGTCTTATTGGATCCATTGTAAGTGTCAGGCGATATTACCTAATGTGACTATTGACTACTGGTATAAAATTGTGACATGATGCTCCATACTCCGTAAAAGTAATATGTTCCCTATGATGAAAGAAAACTGCCAAAAATGTGCCGTGATGGCTATGGAAATGTGCCGTGATGGCTATATGATTATGAGGTAAAGTTGTTATGTGGCAGCATAACGTACATGAAAAGTATATGTGCCGTGATGGCTATATGAAAAGTATATAAGCATGCACCTTACATCATACCGCATTTTTATACGTTTGAGTGTGAAAGCATAGCATGGCATGCATGTACCAAGATCATATAGGCCTTGTTTTTAGAATAGTTATGTATAGGACCATGTGTTTGAGCAAGCATCATATAGGCATCCCTAAGGTACCAGGGTATGGGACACTTGGCATCAGTCCGCATAGGCCCACAGTTGGAATCCACAGGGAGCTCAGGTGCCAAGGTATATTGATTCCACTGTGAAGTGCGCGCACGACGGTGCTAAAAGCGCAAAGGAAAGGCGTTATATACGCAATATATATGAATATGATGAAAAGGAAAGGCGTTATATGCGCAATATATATGAATATGATGAAAAGGAAAAAGGAAAAGGAACAAGGATATGTTGAAGTGACTGTTTATGATTTTGTGCCTAGTTAATACTGTTATATTATTGGTTTTGTTGCCACACTACTGGGATTATTCTCACCCCTTCGGGGCTGCTATTTTCCTAAATGGCAGGAGGACGTAAAAGCATTTGAAGACATGATGTTTGCTGTTGCTTGCTGATGAATGGACTTGTACTGTTGCTGTTTGATTGATTGGATGACTGTAATGCTTAATATTTTGATACACTTGGATGACTGTAGTCGTTATCATCTCCATTTTACCTTGAACTTTTATGAACAGCGGCTATTTTGGAAAACGTTTGTGAAAGGAAATTTTAAAGACTTAATTGCTGAAATTTTTACAGTGCACCTTACGGGTGGTGTTTTTAAGAGCAAATGAACTCCGATTTTCTATTATTTTATATGCACGCGAAGCCCCTAATGTGCTCTTTCTAAATCACTTGAAATATTTTTTATCATCCAACCAGAGGTGTTAAGAATTTAGAAACGCGTATGCGTTTTGAAGTTAGAATAAGAATTTCTATAGTAGCTTATATGACGTTTAAAGACTCTAATTCCGCTTAGCAAACGACTCTCTTGGATGCATACAAGGGAGGGCGTTACACTAATAGTTTGAAAGTACATTCCCGGGGCTTCGCGTGCATATAAAATAATAGTAAATCGGAGTTCGTTTGCCCCTTGAAACATGACCCGTAAAGTACCAGTAAAACTGTTAATCAACAGCATGCATCCATATACTCACGTCTTCAAGTGTGCTTTCCTTTTTCCTGCCATTTTATGAAAATAGCAGCCCCAAAGGGGTGAGAATAATCCCAGTAGTGTGGCAACAAAACCAATAATATAACAGTATTAACTAGGCACAAAATCATAAACAGTCACTTCAATATATCCTTGTTCCTTTTCCTTTTCCTTTTCATCATATATATATATATTGCGTATATAACGCCTTTCCTTTGCGCTTTTAGCACCGTCGTGCGCGCACTTCACAGTGGAATCAAATACTCCTGGCACCTGAGCTCTCTGTGGATTCCAACTGTGGGCCTATGCAGACTGATGCCAAGTGTCCCATACCCTGGTACCTTAGGGATGCCTATATGATGCTTGCTCAAACACATGGTCCTGTACATAACTATTCTAAAAAAGCAAGGCCTATATGATCTTGGTACATGCATGCCATGCTATGCTTTCACACACAAAACGTACAAAAATGCGGTATGATGTAAGGTGCATGCTTATATACTTTTTGTAACGCCCTCCCTTGTATGCATCCAAGAGAGTCGTTTGCTAAGCGGAATTAGAGTCGTTAACGTCACATGAGCTATCAAAGATTCTTTTACTAAGTTCAAATCCGAAAAGCGTTTCTATAATTCTTATTACTTCTGTTTGGACGATAAAAAATATTTCAAGTGATTTAGAAAGAGCACGTTTGGGGCTTCGCGTGCATATAAAATAATAGTAAATCAGAGTTCATTTGCTCATAAAAACACCACCCGTAAGGTGCACTGTAAAAATTTCAGCACTTAGATTCTTTTCACAAAGGTTTTCCAAAATAGCCGCTGTTCATCAAAGTTCAAGATAAAATAGAGGTGATAAAGTCTACAGTCATCCAAGAGTACCAAAATATCAATCATTACAGTCATCCAATCAAACAAACAGCAACAGTACAAGTCCATTCATCAGCAAGCAACAGCAAACATCACGTCTTCATGTGCTTTTACGTCCTCCTGTCATTTAGGAAAATAGCAGCCCCGAAGGGGTGAGAATAATCCCAGTAGTGTGGCAACAAAACCAGTAATATAACAGTATTAACTAGGCACAAAATCATAAACAGTCACTTCAACATATCCTTGTTCCTTTTCCTTTTTCCTTTTCATCTTATTCATATATTGCGTATATAACGCCTTTCCTTTGCGCTTTTAGCACCGTCGTGCGCGCACTTCACAGTGGAATCAAATATACCCTTGGCACCTGAGCTCCATGTGGATTCCAACTGTGGGCCTATGCGGACTGATGCCAAGTGTCCCATACCCCGGTACCTTGGGGATGCCTATATGATGCTTGCTCAAACACATGGTCCTGTACATAACTAATCTAAAACAAGGCCTATATGATCATGATATATGCATGTCATGCTATGCTTTCACACACAAAGCGTAAAAATGCGGTATGATGTAAGGTGCATGCTTATATACCTTTCATATAGCCATCACGGCACATATACTTTTCATATGCGTTATGCTGCCACATAACGTCTTTACCTCATAATCATATAGCCATCACGGCACATTTTCGGCAGTTTCCTTTCATCATAATGGAACATAATACTTTTACGGAATATGGAGCATCATGTCATAATTTTATACCAGTAGTCAATAGTCACATTAGGTAATATCGCCTGACACTTACCTTTGCGTGCCTTAAATAATACCAAACAGCAGCGAAGTATCTCACTTCTTAAGCGCACCTAAATCAATTACAACCAATCATTTACAGTGGCTATTTACAGCAGAGCAGTGAGCATACAGCAGTGTCTTATAGTGGAAAACAGTGAGCATACAGCAGTGTCTTACAGTGGAAAACAGTGAGCATACAGCAGTGTCTTACAGTGGAAAACAGTGAGCATACAGCAGTGTTGAGCATACAACAGTGTTTTACAGTGGAAAACAGTGAGCATATAGCAGCAAAACAGTGAGCATACAGCAGCGTTTTTACAGCAGAAAATAGTGACGTTTGTGCTTAAAACAGTGAGCAGAAACAGTGAGTTGTTCTTTAAAACAGTGAGCAGAAAACAGTGGTATTTTCCTTAAAAACAGTGGACAGAAACAGTGACGTTTTACAGCAGGAAAACAATAAACATACAGCAGAAACAGTGACTATTTTAAAACAGAAACAGTGGCACTTTGGACCTCAAAACAGTGGCAGAACAGTGGTATTAACAGTGGCAGAAACGGTGGCATTTGAACGTTAAAACAGTGACATAATCAATGACATTTGAACATCAAAACAGTGGCGTTAGTGATGATATTTATGCGTCAAAACAGTGGCATGAATGGTACATTTTTGAGCATTAAAACAGTAGCATAAATCATGGTTTTTGGGACATTGAAACAGTGACATAAATAGTGGGGTTTGATCATCAATAGGGTGGTTTCTTTATGCAGAAACAGTGGCTCCTTAGGTACTAAAACAGTGAGTGTTTTTGGTGCAAAATAGAGACATATGTGGCATTAAAACAGTGAGCGTTTTATGCAGAAACAGTGGCATATTATGGACTAAATCAGTGAGCATTTTATGCATAAAACAGTGGCATAGTATGGACTAAAACAGTGGCATATGTATGCAGAAACAGTGGCATCGAATGGTGATCTTGAGGAACTGAAACAGTGAGCATTTTATCCTCAAAACAGTGGCACATTCATAGGGAAACAGTGGCATATTTCTCTTCAAAACAGTGGCATATTCATACAAAAACAGTGGCATATATATTCCTCAAAACAGTGGCATTAACTTAAGTATGACCATGAGACTTCATTCCATAACTTAAGCATACAAATCATCATGAAATAGCTCTACCTTTACCATGCTCATTCTTGAATCCAAAGCCACACATAACCAAGGAGACATTCAAGCACACATATGATTACACACCATGAAAGAGGTCTAAGTTCAAGGCTTACCTCTTGTAGCACACACTTCTTGCTCACACACCACACCCTTTCTAGCTCTACTTCACAACAAGTCTCCTCTTCCTAGGATGTTCTATGCGCAAACAAGGTGAGGATGAACAAACTTGGACAGCTTCCAAGGTTGAGGACAAGGCTGGACAGTGAGGGAAGGTGAGTTGTCTTAGCAAAGTCTTCTTGCTCCAATGAAGCTTGTAGGTTCGGCTAGGAGAGTGAGGGAATGAGGGAGGAGAGTTGGCTGCACTTGCACATGAGGCCAGCCCCTTCCTTATGCGCATACTTAAAGGAAAGTGAGGAGAGGTGGCAATGATTAAGCATCATGAAAATTCTGGTTACTTGAAGAAGTGGGGCTGCATACTTGGGCTGAACAAGTAAATGTTTGCTTCTAAGTTACTCTATGCACATGCAAGGAGGTGAGGGAGATATGTTCAGATCTGAATGAGTGTTATAAGTCAGAATTTTTTCACACAAATGACCAAGCTATGCGCATAGGGTGGAGTGGAGGAGGTGCATCATGAGCACATGTAAGAGGTTTACTAAGTCAACAAGCAAGACAACTATGTGGCAGCCAAAAATCTGAATTTATGCAGTCTATATGCGCATGGGATGAGAGGTTGCAGCCCCAAAATCCTTCTTTGGTTGCATGTGGAAGCAAGGGCAGATTTGGCTCATGATGGACTGCCAAAAGCATGCAAAAATCTGCACATTGCAGCCTCATGATGGAAGGTGTAAGGTGGTTCTCCAAGTCAACAAGTTAGGCAGTTTTGTGCCATAGAAAAATCTGATTCAAGCTCTCTACATGTGCGCCTAAATGAGGGAGAATGCAGCCCAAAATCATGCTACATTGTACATGTGTCTTCCATGCAATGAAGTTGAAATCAAGTGTGCATAAGCAAAGTGAGGTGGCGGTCAAACAAGAGGGAAATTGGCAGATATTTTTCTAAGTATAAATCACCCTCTTGTGCGCATGAATGAGTGAGAGAATACCTCAAGTCAAGTGAAGGTTTCTTGGTACACAAACAACCTTGTTGGACAAGGCTTAGGGAATTATGTGTGGGTTTAAATTTGGGCTGAACTTGATGGATCCAATAAGACAAGTCTAAGGGTGGCAAGTCCACACACACTAGCCCACTTCCAAAGTCCTATAACACAAAAGCCTTATAACACACACACAATCAAATTACTCTTATGATTATAATAAATTTCACATGCCTACATAAGCACCCTCCTATGATTTTAATTTAAATACTTACCTTAGTCTCATCCAAGGATAAAGATCAAACAATTCGCAAGCCATCAAACCTACACCATAAATCCGAATTCTACACATGTACCTATAACATATAGTACTTATGTATATTACTAATTATGCGGGATGTTACACTCTCCCCACCAAATAGAATTTTGTCCGCAAAATAAACTTACTTAAGAGCTAAACAGTTCTGGATAGCGTTTCTGAATGACGTCCTCGCGCTCCCAAGTTGCTTCAGTTGCCGATCTGTTGTTCCACAATACTTTCACCAAAGGGATTTCTTTAGAACGGAGTCGCTTGACGGATCTTTCAAGAATTTGGAATGGTTGCACTTGGTACGTCAGATTTTCCTTTAGTTCCACTTCTTCCGGCTGTAACACGTGAGATGGGTCAGAGAGATACCTCCGTAGCTGTGACACATGAACTACATTGTGAATTCCTGACAGATTGGGTGGTAAAGCCAACCGGTAAGCAGACTCTCCAATCCGGTCCATAATCAGATACGGTCCTAAGTACCGAGGACTTAACTTCTTAACTCCCATTCTCCTTCCGAGTCCCGATGTAGGTGTGATTCTCAAAAATACATGGTCTCCGACTTCGAAAGATAGAGGCTTATGACGCTTGTCGTAATAACTCTTCTTTCTGGCCTGAGCCCGCTGCATATTCTCCCGAATCTTCTTTACTTGCTCAGATGTTTCTTGAATTAGATCAGGTCCTAACATACTTCGCTCACCTACTTCAGTCCAACATAAAGGTGATCTGCATTTTCTCCCATACAGAGCTTCGTACGGTGCCATCTGAATACTGGAGTGGTAACTATTGTTGTAAGCGAATTCAATCAAAGAAAGATAATTATCCCAGCTGCCTCCTAACTCCAAAACACATGCTCGCAACATGTCCTCTAAGGCTTGAATGGTGCGTTCCGTCTGTCCATCGGTCTGCGGATGATAAGCAGTACTCAACTTCAAATGGGTCCCTAATGCTCTTTGAAAGGATTCCCAGAACTTAGATGTAAACTTGGGATCACGATCACTGACAATACTCGTAGGAACTCCGTGCAGCTTCACAATCTCCTGCAGATAAATTCTAGCAAGCCTCTCTGTATCATACGTGGTTCTAACACGTAAGAAATGAGCTGACTTCGTTAAACGATCGACAATCACCCAGATAGAATCATATCCTTCTCGCGTCCGAGGAAGTCCAACTACAAAATCCATCGCGATACTGTCCCACTTCCATTCGGGAATCTCCAAAGGTTGAAGGAGTCCCGACGGTTTCTGATGTTCGTACTTCACCTTCTGACAAGTAAAGCACCGAGATACATATTCCGCAATATCACGCTTCATACCCGGCCACCAAAACGAGGTCTTCAAATCATGGTACATCTTTGTGGATCCAGGATGAACTGCATACTTACCCTTGTGAGCCTCCTGTAAAACTTCTTGTTTCAACTCTTCATTCGGCACAACCAGCCGTCCTTGAAATCTCCAAACATCATTCTCATCCTTTACAACATCTTGGTTGCCAACCAAATCACGGACTAACTCTTCATCTTTCTGAGCCTCCTTAATTCTACTGATCAATTCATTCTCCACCTTTATATTTCCCAGTCTTATGCTATTCCCTCTCTCGTCTACTGATAAGTTCAAGTCTCGAAAGGCCTCAAACAATTTCAGCTCTTCCATCATCAGAGTTGCAGTGTGCAGTGTCTTCCTACTCAGGGCGTCAGCTACCACGTTTGCCTTTCCTGGGTGGTATTTAAGTTCAAAATCATAGTCCTTCAGAAATTCCATCCACCGTCGTTGCCGCATATTCAGCTCCTTCTGGTCGAACAAATACTTCAAACTCTTATGATCGCTGAACACGTCAAACTGCGAACCATACAAGTGGTGCCTCCAAATTTTAAGTGCGAACACTATAGCTGCTAACTCCAAATCGTGCGTAGGATAATTCTCTTCGTGAGGCTTAAGTTGTCGAGATGCGTAAGCTACCGCCATACGATCCTGCATCAACACGCATCCAAGTCCTTTCAGCGACGCATCACAGTATACTTCGAACTTTCGGGTAGGATCCGGAATCGTGAGTACGGGAGCACTTGTCAATCTGCTCTTTAGTTCCAAGAAACATTCTTCACAAGCTTCGGTCCACTCAAAAGGCTTATCCTTCCGAGTGAGACGAGTAAGAGGTTGCACTATCTGAGAGAAATTCTGGATGAACCTTCGATAGTATCCAGCAAGACCTAAGAAACTTCTTACTTCGGTGACGGTCTTGGGTCGTTCCCAATTCATGACAGCTTCAACTTTGCTGGGGTCCACCGCGATACCTTCTGATGAAATGACATGGCCCAGAAACTGGACCTCTTTAAGCCAAAACTCGCACTTCGACCATTTCGCGTACAACTGCTTCTCTTTCAAGATTTGCAAGACAATCCTCAGATGTTCCGCGTGCAGCTCTTCATTAGCTGAGTAAATCAGGATGTCGTCGATAAACACAATAACGAACTGATCAAGAAATGGGCGGAAGATGCGGTTCATGTAGTCCATGAATACCGCTGGAGCATTCGTAAGTCCGAATGGGATCACCTGATATTCGTAGTGCCCATAACGAGTCCTAAAAGCGGTTTTCGGAATATCCTCCGGTTTGACCCGGATCTGATGGTATCCCGATCGTAAATCTATCTTGGAAAAGACTCTGGCTCCTCTCAGCTGGTCCATCAAATCGTCGATCCTTGGTAGCGGATACTTATTCTTCACCGTTACTTTGTTCAGCTGGCGGTAATCTACACACAGACGTAAACTTCCATCCTTCTTCTTAATCAAGATGGCTGGAGCACCCCATGGAGAAGTACTCGGTCTGATAAATTCCTTGGCCAAAAGCTCTTCTATCTGCTTCTTCAACTCGCGAAGTTCCAACGGCGCCATACGATACGGAGCAATGGAGATTGGTCCGACTCCAGGAACAAGTTCGATGGAAAATTCTATTTCCCTATGAGGAGGCAATCGAGGTATTTCATCCGGGAATACCTCCTCGAATTCCCTAACTACAGGCACATTCTGGATTTGATTGTCAACCGAGGTTTCAGCCTCGATCGACAAGAGATACCCTGCTGCTCCCTTGCGGAGCTCTTTTCTAACTTGTAATAAAGAAATGAGAGAGAAAGGTTGAAAATTACCATCTTTCGCAGGAACAACGACTTTCCCCGCTCGACAATCCAAAGTTATCCCGTTTTCCGTCAACCAGTCCATACCGATAATCACATCAAAGTTGAATACCGGCAGGACCACCAAGTTAACTGTATACGTGTTCCCTTCATACTGCAAGGTGACACCTCTGCAGATCTCTGAGGCTGTGCACGATCCTCCAGTAGGTGTGCTGATGTGTAACTCATAAGGTAACGGGGTCGGGGTGATGCCTATTCTCATAGCAGTATGCTTTGCCATAAAAGAGCCAGACGCTCCAGAATCAAAGATAACAGAAATTGGGTGACCATTTAAAGTGACATTACCTTTGATCAGGTTGGGAAACTTCTGTGCTTCATTTGCATCCAATGTGAACACCCGTGCTTGCGTAGGCTGTTGGTCAGCGTTCTGGGGGCATTTGTAAGCAAAATGTCCTTGCTGGCCACATCTGAAACATGCATTGTTGTTCTTGCGATAGACTCCAAAGTGATTCTTTCCACATGTAGCACAAACAGTCGCACCCTGCCGTCCAGTCGAGGATTGACCAATAGTATTCCTCCTCTTAAAATTTCCAGGCCGTGCCTGCAACTGTGTACCTCTGCCTCGACCCCTACCAGGTGCCGTCCTGAAGAATCTACCTGTTCGGTTTCCTCCGTGGAATTGTGTTGGTGGCTTGTTCAAGTTCTTGGCCTCATTAATGATTCCTTCTGCCTGACGACTCTGGTTGATGAGTTCCGGAAGTGTACGATTAGCCGTCGTTAAAATGAGCTTGCGGATTTCCGGATGTAATCCGCTTTCGAACTTCTCCACTTGCCATTCTTCATCGTAAATGTTCCGGTCAAAGTTGGCGTACTCGATCAGCTGCCCAAATTTTGCAATGTACTCATTAACCGTCATGTTATCCTGCCTGAGTGACAGCAGTTCAGTGTGCTTCATTCTTCTCATTGCCTTAGGAAAATACTTATCCAAAAATACTTGTCTGAATACGGCCCACGTCAGTTCAACGTCCTGAGCTCTCAGCAGAGCCCTCGCACCAGTCCACCATGTTAAAGCTTCTCCCATCAGCTGGTACGACGCGTAATCAGTCTTCTGCGCTTCTGGGCATGCCATGCGTTCGAAAATATGCTCGATCATCTGCAGCCACTTCGCTGCAGCCTCGGGGTTGTCTTCACCCTCAAAGGTAGGTGGTTGGAAGTTGCGGAAGTCTTTCAACCTCCGACGGGCAATTTCTTCTGCATTTTCATGCAGTGGGGGTTGGTTCTGATTCTGTTGCCTATGGTCGCGCCATTCTTGGCTCATATTCTGGATAAACGTTGCCAGTCCCCCAATGGTAGTGATAAGATCCTCTTCCGCATCGCCAGACCTTCCCCGAGTTGAACCGCGACCACCTGCCATGATTCTGCACTCACAATATCAGGAAATTAGTTGATCAGGCTCACCGCAAGTTATTCATGGCAGCAGTCCCAAGTAGGTACTCGGGTTCAATTCGGACAAGTTAACTATGCATCCGTGTCTTATCACAGAACGGTCCTAACAATCTAACTACACTAGCTAACATATACTTAAACTATAGCACATTTAGACAGTCAATCAGCAGATAAACACAATCAACAATCAATTCAATCAAACACAAGCAAATCCATGGACCAAACTGCTCTGATACCAATTAGTGTAACGCCCTCCCTTGTATGCATCCAAGAGAGTCGTTTGCTAAGCGGAATTAGAGTCGTTAACGTCACATGAGCTATCAAAGATTCTTTTACTAAGTTCAAATCCGAAAAGCGTTTCTATAATTCTTATTACTTCTGTTTGGACGATAAAAATATATTTCAAGTGATTTAGAAAGAGCACGTTTGGGGCTTCGCGTGCATATAAAATAATAGTAAATCAGAGTTCATTTGCTCATAAAAACACCACCCGTAAGGTGCACTGTAAAAATTTCAGCACTTAGATTCTTTTCACAAAGGTTTTCCAAAATAGCCGCTGTTCATCAAAGTTCAAGATAAAATAGAGGTGATAAAGTCTACAGTCATCCAAGAGTACCAAAATATCAATCATTACAGTCATCCAATCAAACAAACAGCAACAGTACAAGTCCATTCATCAGCAAGCAACAGCAAACATCACGTCTTCATGTGCTTTTACGTCCTCCTGCAATTTAGGAAAATAGCAGCCCCGAAGGGGTGAGAATAATCCCAGCAGTGTGGCAACAAAACCAGTAATATAACAGTATTAACTAGGCACAAAATCATAAACAGTCACTTCAACATATCCTTGTTCCTTTTCCTTTTTCCTTTTCATCATATTCCAATATTGCGTATATAACGCCTTTCCTTTGCGCTTTTAGCACCGTCGTGCGCGCACTTCACAGTGGAATCAAATATACCCTTGGCACCTGAGCTCCATGTGGATTCCAACTGTGGGCCTATGCGGACTGATGCCAAGTGTCCCATACCCCGGTACCTTGGGGATGCCTATATGATGCTTGCTCAAACACATGGTCCTGTACATAACTAATCTAAAACAAGGCCTATATGATCATGATATATGCATGTCATGCTATGCTTTCACACACAAAGCGTAAAAATGCGGTATGATGTAAGGTGCATGCTTATATACCTTTCATATAGCCATCACGGCACATATACTTTTCATATGCGTTATGCTGCCACATAACGTCTTTACCTCATAATCATATAGCAATCACGGCACATTTTCGGCAGTTTCCTTTCATCATAATGGAACATAATACTTTTACGGAATATGGAGCATCATGTCATAATTTTATACCAGTAGTCAATAGTCACATTAGGTAATATCGCCTGACACTTACCTTTGCGTGCCTTAAATAATACCAAACAGCAGCGAAGTATCTCACTTCTTAAGCGCACCTAAATCAATTACAACCAATCATTTACAGTGGCTATTTACAGCAGAACAGTGAGCATACAGCAGTGTCTTATAGTGGAAAACAGTGAGCATACAGCAGTGTCTTACAGTGGAAAACAGTGAGCATACAGCAGTGTCTTACAGTGGAAAACAGTGAGCATACAGCAGTGTTTTACAGTGGAAAACAGTGAGCATACAGCAGTGTTTTATAGCAGCAAAACAGTGAGCATACAACAGCGTTTTTACAGCAGAAAACAGTGACGTTTGTGCTTAAAACAGTGAGCAGAAACAGTGAGTTGTTCTTTAAAACAGTGAGCAGAAAACAGTGGTATTTTCCTTAAAAACAGTGGACAGAAACAGTGACGTTTTACAGCAGGAAAACAGTAAACATACAGCAGAAACAGTGACTATTTTAAAACAGAAACAGTGGCACTTTGGACCTCAAAACAGTGGCAGAACAGTGGTATTAACAGTGGCAGAAACGGTGGCATTTGAACGTTAAAACAGTGACATAATCAATGACATTTGAACATCAAAACAGTGGCGTTAGTGATGATATTTATGCGTCAAAACAGTGGCATGAATGGTACATTTTTGAGCATTAAAACAGTAGCATAAATCATGGTTTTTGGGACATTGAAACAGTGACATAAATAGTGGGGTTTGATCATCAATAGGGTGGTTTCTTTATGCAGAAACAGTGGCTCCTTAGGTACTAAAACAGTGAGTGTTTTTGGTGCAAAATAGAGACATATGTGGCATTAAAACAGTGAGCGTTTTATGCAGAAACAGTGGCATATTATGGACTAAAACAGTGAGCATTTTATGCATAAAACAGTGGCATAGTATGGACTAAAACAGTGGCATATGTATGCAGAAACAGTGGCATCGAATGGTGATCTTGAGGAACCGAAACAGTGAGCATTTTATCCTCAAAACAGTGGCACATTCATAGGGAAACAGTGGCATATTTCTCTTCAAAACAGTGGCATATTCATACAAAAACAGTGGCATATATATTCCTCAAAACAGTGGCATTAACTTAAGTATGACCATGAGACTTCATTCCATAACTTAAGCATACAAATCATCATGAAATAGGTCTACCACACATAACCAAGGAGACATTCAAGCACACATATGATTACACACCATGAAAGAGGTCTAAGTTCAAGGCTTACCTCTTGTAGCACACACTTCTTGCTCACACACCACACCCTTTCTAGCTCTACTTCACAACAAGTCTCCTCTTCCTAGGATGTTCTATGCGCAAACAAGGTGAGGATGAACAAACTTGGACAGCTTCCAAGGTTGAGGACAAGGCTGGACAGTGAGGGAAGGTGAGTTGTCTTAGCAAAGTCTTCTTGCTCCAATGAAGCTTGTAGGTTCGGCTAGGAGAGTGAGGGAATGAGGGAGGAGAGTTGGCTGCACTTGCACATGAGGCCAGCCCCTTCCTTATGCGCATACTTAAAGGGAAAGTGAGGAGAGGTGGCAATGATTAAGCATCATGAAAATTCTGGTTACTTGAAGAAGTGGGGCTGCATACTTGGGCTGAACAAGTAAATGTTTGCTTCTAAGTTACTCTATGCACATGCAAGGAGGTGAGGGAGATATGTTCAGATCTGAATGAGTGTTATAAGTCAGAATTTTTTCACACAAATGACCAAGCTATGCGCATAGGGTGGAGTGGAGGAGGTGCATCATGAGCACATGTAAGAGGTTTACTAAGTCAATAAGCAAGACAACTATGTGGCAGCCAAAAATCTGAATTTATGCAGTCTATATGCGCATGGGATGAGAGGTTGCAGCCCCAAAATCCTTCTTTGGTTGCATGTGGAAGCAAGGGCAGATTTGGCTCATGATGGACTGCCAAAAGCATGCAAAAATCTGCACATTGCAGCCTCATGATGGAAGGTGTAAGGTGGTTCTCCAAGTCAACAAGTTAGGCAGTTTTGTGCCATAGAAAAATCTGATTCAAGCTCTCTACATGTGCGCCTAAATGAGGGAGAATGCAGCCCAAAATCATGCTACATTGTACATGTGTCTTCCATGCAATGAAGTTGAAATCAAGTGTGCATAAGCAAAGTGAGGTGGCGGTCAAACAAGAGGGAAATTGGCAGATTTTTTTCTAAGTATAAATCACCCTCTTGTGCGCATGAATGAGTGAGAGAATACCTCAAGTCAAGTGAAGGTTTCTTGGTACACAAACAACCTTGTTGGACAAGGCTTAGGGAATTATGTGTGGGTTTAACTTTGGGCTGAACTTGATGGATCCAATAAGACAAGTCTAAGGGTGGCAAGTCCACACACACTAGCCCACTTCCAAAGTCCTATAACACAAAAGCCTTATAACACACACACAATCAAATTACTCTTATGATTATAATAAATTTCACATGCCTACATAAGCACCCTCCTATGATTTTAATTTAAATACTTACCTTAGTCTCATCCAAGGATAAAGATCAAACAATTCGCAAGCCATCAAACCTACACCATAAATCCGAATTCTACACATGTACCTATAACATATAGTACTTATGTATATTACTAATTATGCGGGATGTTACACTTTTCATATAGCCATCACGGCACATATACTTGTCATATACGTTATGCTGCCACATAACCACTTTACCTCATAATCATATGGCCATCACGGCACATTACGGCACATTTCCATAGCCATCACGGCACATTTTTGGCAGTTTTCTTTCATCATAAGGAACATAATACTTTTACGGAATATGGAGCATCATGTCACAACTTTATACCAGTAGTCAATAGTCACATTAGGTAATATCGCCTGACACTTACCTCAAGCCTTTAACATTCTTTTATCCAAACATCACCAATCAGACAGCCAAATATCAATCAAGCAGTCCAATGAGCTAGGATCTTGTGCACCTAATCAAATAGATATATGTACATATCCAATCAGAATTTATCATATATATTTCCCATACAATACATAGCTTTCCCATTCTCCTAAATCCTTTGTTTTTAATCGGTTTCCAAGTCTATATACTAAGCGAATTTTCTGCCATTATATTAATTCACCAAACGTTAACAATTGACAAAATCACGGTTTCTAAGACACACATATACAGTTCTGGAAAACAACCAGGTGCTACTAACTAATCATTTATATGACATAGCCTACACGATTTGGAGTGCGCAAATATGCATACAGCATGCTGCCCACACGGCTATAACACATACAAGGCTTGATTCAAAAGGATTTTATGATTTTTACACTAATTTAATTTTTCTAACTTGGAGTTTGTTTCACCTATAGATGGCAAGTGACGTAACCAGAATCTTCCACACATGTGGGTTTGGTTCTTAGCCCTTAATACGTGCTTCCAATAGTCATTTATACAACTATCAACATCCACGACTTCTTATGCACACGGTTCGATTTACATCATTACTAGGTTCTTATAAATTTACTTTAACACAACACTATCCATTTCTAACAGGTAACAAAGTCCTAATGTAGCCTATACCTTCCGATTTGGTTTTTTGGCCAGAAACTATGTGCACAAAATTAATTTATATGCATAACATTTTCATTAAGGTTTACGGTTGAGTGAACACAGCCATAAGCAAGCTATACATACTATTTTAACACAAGAAAGTTTTAACCAAGCTTCATAACCCAAGGACCGATCTATCAACATTAAGGGAGCTATATTTCAAGCTCCTAAAATTCATTCTTAAGGTTTACATGCATCAATAGCCAAGGGTCTGGAGGCTGAACAACAAGGAAGGAAAAGGCAGAAAACTAACTTCCTAAATCAATCAAGCAAACCGAAACAGAGGAGAAAAATAAAAGGGATAGATTTTCGCTGGTACCTCCTTGCTTGTACACTAATAGCTTGCCACATAACCAAGGAGTTTGTCACCGATTTTTGTTCCAATTCCTCACACCCCTACTGTCCAAGGTTCACGGTTTCAGCTACATGCAACACACTCCTACTCCCAAAGATCCAATCTTTCCGCTCCTCGCTGTTTGAGGTTCATCCGACTAAGGAAAAGAGAAGGAGAAGATGAGGACATGGCGGTGCAATTCTCTTATCAATCTTTATGATTTTGGAGAGGAAATTAAGGGTGATGATATGCGGCCTTGAAGGAGAGAATGCAAGTTAGTTGTTCCCCTATGTGTCCTTTCTTGAAGCTAATGATTGTAAAGGGAGAATGATGTAAAAGGAGTGTTGGTTTTACTTCTGGTTCAAAGGAGCAAATGTTCAGCTTTAGGTGGTGTTCCCTCAACCATGCGTATGGGAAGAAAATGATGCTGACTTTAATTCTGCAAATAGAGTAAGACGGGACGAAGGGGTCCAGGCTCTAATGTTGTGATGCTTCCCCTGGCTCACAGCTTTGGGAGGAGGGAGAGGAGAAAACATAGCTGATTACCAATCAGCACCCAAGGCTAGCAAGGAAATTAGGTTGTTATTGTTTCACTAATGCAAGTTCAACATCAGCGCTCAAGAGATGGGAGGTGAGTGGCAATTCTGCCTACATAAATTACATGCAAGCTGACTTAAAGGATGTTTTATGCAAGCATGGTCAGAACTTTAGTCACGCCCTAGGCGCACAGGAGGGTGAGTGGGGAGATGGAGGTATGACTACTTGGTCCACAAAATGCTGGACAAAAAGCTTGTGGGCAGAATTCCAAGTGTCCAAAGGTGCTTTACGTGTGGCGGGCATGCACAATGGAAGGAGAGATTTTTCTTTGACACTTGGTGTTCATGCACCAGCCGAAAAGAATTGGATAAGGGAGACATTTTCAGCCAACACAAATACATGCAGGGGAAAAGAGGATGATGTGGCGGACATGCAGGGAAAGGGAAGGAGTGTGCGACACATAGGTAGGAAGTTTGGAGCATAACGAGACACTTGGCTAACCAACAAAACAACAAAGTTCAGAATTTATAAAGTAAAGAAAGTTCAGACTTAGTCATACTTTATGCGCACTAGAGGCGTGCCTGTGAACCAAAGGAGACTAGGAGACAAGTATAGGTGGTTTGGTATAGGAATTGTCTTAATACATGCACAAAAGGAACCAAGGTAATCATATTCCTACCTAATTGAATGGAATCCACGACTCTCAAAGAACCTGGCCGCGGCTTGCAAGGCAAGATTTCCAAGTGTCCCCACGTTGCACAGATGGCGATCATGCAAGGAGATGGTGAGGGCAAGTGGCGTGCATGTAGGTAGTCATGAGGGTTAGGTGTCATGCATGCAAGTGAGGGTTTGACTATTGCTACAAGCTACCAACTTGTTCCATGCGCATGGGTAGAGGATGGAAGGGTTCATTTTGGGCTGAAACTAGACTCCTCTACAAGGTTTGGGCCGTGGCACTAGCAAAGAAAGTGGTCTAAAACTAATTCTCCAATAGGCTCACTAATTTCTCTCATATACAAGCCCCACCAATTCCTAGCCCAAAACTACAACTTAGTAAATGTAACCTATGTATATGTTATGAATCGAATCAATCCTACCCTTCAAAGCTCAGTGTTTCACACTCTACATAATTATTGTATATAACCCACATATAATTGTACCTAGTTTAAGTTGCCCTTAGTTTAATTTAAGTTCACACTAAGTATGTATATATGTATTAAGTAAGAAAAGTCATGCTTCTATATTATTGATGGTAAGTTATATAAGTTCCTAATTTTTAGGGAGTTTATCATCCCACTTCGACCTTAAAGACTAAAATCATAACAAGGTCCACATTAACAAGATTGCAAGGGATGTAATAACCACAACCACACATCTTACACCCAGCATTTCAATGAGAGGATCTTATCAAATCACAATTTCCTATCAGATGATTTACTCATATCATGTTAATGGTATCTCTTAGGTTAAAAAGTTCAAGCTATACTGGAATTTAATATACAAGGAACAAACAAAATCTTATATATGTACAACGACAATTCAAGTTATTCAAGCAATAGCCTACTCACATACAACATGCAGCAAGATATGGGTGCTATGAGATTCTTAAAAAAATATAATCTTAATTTTCCATGACATATTGAAACATTTTAAACATCAGACCTACAACATGGAACTTAAACAATGAATTTTACTTCTTTTTAAAGATTGCCTACGTTTTAGATGCTGTAATACCCGTAGCTCCACGGGAAGGGGAAGAAGGGTTTGCGGAATTTGATTTCGTAACCCACCAACAGCACTTGGATGACAATGTGATGGCAGTATGCATCATGTTGGCATCCATGTCGCCTGAACTGCAAAAGCAGCATGAGCATATGGATGCTCCCTCTATTATCGTACATCTCAAGGAGTTGTATGATATTAAAGGCAGGCATGAGAGGTATGAGGCCTCAAGAGAACTGTTCTCTTGTAGGATGACTGAGAGCATGTCTGTTGGCAGCCATGTTCTCAAGATGATCGGGCTGATTGAGAACCTAGGAAACCTAGGCTTCATCATGGATGCCGAGCTAAGTAATGACTTAGTCCTCACCTCACTTCCACCTTCCTTCAATCAATTCATCATGAATTACAACATGCATGGGATGCAAGTGAGCTTGCCTGAGTTGTTAAGCATGTTAACAACAACTGAAGTGTCTATCAAGAAGGATAGGACACAGGCTCTTTTGATTGGTGGGCCTAGCAAGGCCAAGGGAAAAGGTAAGGAGCCTGCAAAAGGTGACCCCCTTAAGCCCAAAGGAAAATCCAAGAAGAAGAAGGGCAAGAAGAAGGGTAAGAAGGCACCTAAGGACAAGGGTGATGCTGAGTGCTTCCATTGTGGCAAGAAAGGCCACTGGAAGAGGAATTGTCCAGACTACCTGAACAATGTGAAGGAAAAGAAGCATGGTGATGCTTCTGCCTCAGGTATTTTCATGATTGAGATAAATTATTCTTATGCTAATCCAACCTCATGGGTATTGGATACCGGATGTGGTTCTCATATCTACAATATGTTGCAGGTACTTAGGAGCCTAAGGAGATTGGATAGAAACGAGGTGGATCTCCGCGTTGGTAATGGAGCAAGAGTTGCTGCTCATTCAGTTGGAGATGCTGACCTTATTTTGCCTACGGGCCTTTTATTGCATTTGAATAATTGTCTTTATGTTCCGCATATTTCAAGAAACATTATTTCAATTTCTTGTTTAGAACAAGATGGTTATACTTTCAGTATTAGGGATGGTACTTTTTCTATCATTTTGAATGATATGGTTTACGGTACTGCTTCTTTAATAAATGGATTGTATGTGTTGGAAATGGGAAATGAAGTGCTCAATATAGATGTGAAACGACCTAGGACGGATAATCAATCTTATCTTTGGCACTGTAGACTAGGGCACATAAATGAAACAAGATTGTCTAGGATGCATAGAGATGGATACCTGGACTCCATGGATTTGGAATCCTATGGACAGTGTGAATCTTGTCTAGCTGGGAAAATGATTCGACAAAAGTCCAAAGGGCTTGAGAGTCATAGGGCTAGTGAGTTATTAGAACTCATTCATACTGATGTATGTGGCCCAATGTCTATTGAGGCTAGAGGTGGATATTCTTATTTCATTACCTTTACAGATGACAAATCAAGATTTAGGTATATATACCTAATGAGATATAAATCTGAAGCTTTTGAAAAGTTCAAAGAGTTTAGGAATGAAGTGGAGAAACAACGTGGCAAG